>CALNHX010003495.1:0-148562 GCA_940337035.1 Agriotes lineatus | reverse complement strand
TCCCTAACGTCCCAGACGTCCCAGATGTCCCATATGTCCCATACGTCCTTAACTTCCCAGATCGTCCTAGATGTCCCATATGTCCGTAACGTCCCAGACGTCTCAGATGTCCCATATGTCAAATATGTCAATAAGGTCCCAGGCGTCCTACATGTCCCATATGTCCTTAACGTCCCAGACGTCCCAGACGTCCTTAGTCTCCCATATGTCCTTAATTTCCCAGACGTCCCAGATGTCCCGTATGTCCCTAACGTCCCAGACGTCTCAGATGTCCCATATGTCCTATATGTCCCTAATGTCCCAGGCGTCCTAGATGTTCCATATGTCCCTAACGTCCCAGACGTCCCGGATGTCCCATATGTCCCATATGTTCCTAATGTCCCAGGCGTCCCAGTTGTTCCAGATGTCCCATATGTCCCTACCGTCCCAGACGTCCCAGACGTCCCAGATGTCCTAGATGTCCCATATGTCCCTAACGTCCCAGACGTCCTAGATGTCCTATATGTCCCTAACGTCCCAGACGTCTCAGCTGGCCCGTGTTTTATTAACGTCCCAGACGTCCCAGACGTCCCAGATGCCCCATATGTCCCATATGTCCCTAACGTCCCAGGCGTCCTAAATGTCCCATATGTCCTTAACGTCCCAGACGTCCCAGATGTCCCATCTGTCCTTAATGTCCCAGGCGTCCCAGATGTCCCATATGTCCCATATGTCCTTAATGACGCAGGCGTCCTAAGTGTCCCATATGTCCTTAACTTCCCAGACGTCCCAGACGTCCTAGATGTCCCATATGTCCCTAATGTCCCAGACGTCCCAGACGTCCTAGATGTCCCATATGTCCCTAACGTCCCAGATCGTCCTAGATGTCCCATATGTCCGTAACGTCCCAGACGTCTCAGATGTCCCATATGTCCCATATGTCCCTAAGGTCCCAGGCGTCCTAAATGTCACGTATGTGCTTAACGTCCCAGACGTCCCAGACGTCCTAGATGTCCCATATGTCCTTAACGTCCCAGACGTCCCAGATGTCCCATATGTCCCTAACGTCCCAGACGTCCCAGATGTCCCACATGTCTTATATGTCCCTAATGTCCCAGGCGTCCCAGATGTCCCATATGTCTTATATGTCCCTAATGTCCCAGGCGTCCTAAATGTCCCATATGTCCTTAACGTCCCAGACGTCCCAGAGGTCCTAGATGTTCCATATGTCCTTAACATTGTAGATATCCCGGATGTCCCATATGTCCCTAACGTCCCAGAAGTCCCAGATGTCCCATATGTCCCATATGTCCCTAATGTCCCAGGCGTCCTAGATGTTCCATATGTCCCTAACGTCCCAGACGTCGTAGATGTCCCATATGTCTTTAACGTCTTAGATATCCCGGATGTCCCATATGTCCCTAACGTCCCAGACGGCCCAGATGTCCCATATGTCCCATACGTCCCTAACTTCCCAGATCGTCCTAGATGTCCCATATGTCCGTAACGTCCCGACGTCTCAGATGTCCCATATGCCCCATATGTCAATAAGGTCCCAGGCGTCCTACATGACCCATATGTCCTTAACGTCCCAGACGTCCCAGACGTCCTAGATGTCCCATATGTCCTTAACGTCCCAGACGTCCCAGATGTCCCGTATGACCCTAACGTCCCAGACGTCTCAGATGTCCCATATGTCCCATATGTCAATAAGGTCCCAGGCGTCCTACATGTCCCATATGTCCTTAACGTCCCAGACGTCCCAGACGTCCTAGATGTCCCATATGTCCTTAACGTCCCAGACGTCCCAGATGTCCCGTATGACCCTAACGTCCCAGACGTCTCAGATGTCCCATATGTCCTATATGTCCCTAATGTCCCAGGCGTCCCAGATGTCCCATATGTCTTATATGTCCCTAACGTACCAGGCGTCCTAAAAGTCCCATATGTCCTTAACGTCCCAGACGTCCCAGACGTCCTAGATGTCCCATATGTCCTTAGCGTCCTAGATATCCCGGATGTCCCATATGTCCCTAACGTCCCAGACGCCCCAGATGTCCCATATGTCCCATATGTCCCTAATGTCCCAGACGTCCCAGCTGTCCCGTATGACCCTAACGTCCCAGACGTCCCAGACGTCCTAAATGTCCCATATGTCCCTAACGTTCGAGACGTCCCAGCTGTCCCGTATGTCGGGATGCGAGGCGATGCGAGGCGATGTGAGGCGATGCGATGCGATGCGATGCGATGCGATGCGATACGATGCGATGCGATGCGATGCGAGGCGATGCGATACGATGCGATGCGATGCGATGCGATACGATTCGATGCGAGGCGATGCGAGGCGATGCGAGGCGATGCGATGCGATGAGATGCGATGCGATATGATGCGATGCGATGCGATGCGATATGATGCGATGCGATGCGACGCGATGCGATGCGATATGATGCGAGGCGATGCGAGGCGATGCGAGGCGATGCGAGGCGATGCGATGCGATGCGATGCGATGCGACGCGATGCAATGCGATGCGATGCGATGCTATGCGATGAGATGCGAGGCGATGCGAGGCGATGCGATGCGATGCGACGCGATGCGATGCGATATGATGCGATGCGATGCGATGCGATATGATGCGATGCGATGCGACGCGATGCGATGCGAGGCGAAGTGAGGCGATGCGATGCGATGCGATGCGATGCGATGCGAGGCGATGCGAGGTGTTGCGAGGCAATGCGATGCGATGCGATCTGATGCGATGCGAGGCGATGCGATATGATGCGATGCGATGCGACGCGAGGCGATGCGATATGATGCGATGCGATGCGACGCGATGCGATGCGATATGATGCGATGCGATGCGATGCGATGCGACGCGATGCGAGGCGATGCGAGGCGATGCGAGGCGATGCGATGCGATGCGATGCGATGCGACGCGATGCAATGCGATGCGATGCGATGCTATGCGATGAGATGCGAGGCGATGCGAGGCGATGCGATGCGATGCGACGCGATGCGATGCGATATGATGCGATGCGATGCGATGCGATATGATGCGATGCGATGCGACGCGATGCGATGCGAGGCGAAGTGAGGCGATGCGATGCGATGCGATGCGAGGCGATGCGATGCGAGGCGATGCGAGGCGATGTGAGGCGATGCGATGCGATGCGATGCGATGCGATGCGAGGCGATGCGAGGCGATGTGAGGCGATGCGATGCGATGCGATGCGAGGCGATGCGATGCGAGGCGATGCGAGGCGATGTGAGGCGATGCGTTGCGATGCGATGCGATGCGATGCGAGGCGATGCGAGGCGATGTGAGGCGATGCGATGCGATGCGATGCGATGCGTTGAGATGCGATGCGAGGCGATGCGAGGCGATGTGATGCGATGCGATGCGATGCGATGCGATACGATGCGATGCGAGGCGATGCGAATCGATGCGAGGCGATGCGATGGGATGAGATGCGATGCGATGCGATACGATGCGATGCGATACGATGCGATGCGAGGCGATGCGAGGCGATGCGAGGCGATGCGATGAGATGCGAGGCGATGCGAGGCGATGCGATGCGATGCGACGCGATGCGATGCGATGCGATGCGATGCGATGCGATACGATGCGATGCGAGGCGATGCGATGCGATGCGACGCGATGCGATGCGACGCGATGCGATGCGATATGATGCGATGCGATGCGATGCGAGGCGATGCGAGGCGATGCGATGCGATGCGATGCGATGCGATGCGAGGCGATGCGAGGCGATGCAAGGCGATGCGATGCGATGAGATGCGATGCGATGCGATGCGAGGCGATGCGAGGTGTTGCGAGGCGATGCGATGCGATGCGATCTGATGCGATGCGAGGCGATGCGATATGATGCGATGCGATGCGACGCGAGGCGATGCGATATGATGCGATGCGATGCGACGCGATGCGATGCGATATGATGCGATGCGATGCGATGCGATATGATGCGATGCGATGCGACGCGATGCGATGCGATATGATGCGGGGCGATGCGAGGCGATGCGAGGCAATGCGAGGCGATGCGATGCGATGCGATGCGATGCGACGCGATGCAATGCGATGCGATGCGATGCTATGCGATGAGATGCGAGGCGATGCGAGGCGATGCGATGCGATGCGACGCGATGCGATGCGATATGATGCGATGCGATGCGATGCGATATGATGCGACGCGATGCGACGCGATGCGATGCGAGGCGATGTGAGGCGATGCGATGCGATGCGATGCGAGGCGATGCGATGCGAGGCGATGCGAGGCGATGTGAGGCGATGCGATGCGATGCGATGCGATGCGATGCGATGCGAGGCGATGCGAGGCGATGTGAGGCGATGCGATGCGATGCGATGCGAGGCGATGCGAGGCGATGTGAGGCGATGCGATGCGATGCGATGCGATGCGTTGAGATGCGATGCGAGGCGATGCGAGGCGATGCGATGCGATGCGATGCGATGCGATGCGATACGATGCGATGCGAGGCGATCGAGGCGATGCGAGGCGATGCGATGCGATGAGATGCGATGCGATGCGATACGATGCGATGCGATACGATGCGATGCGAGGCGATGCGAGGCGATGCGAGGCGATGCGATGCGTTGAGATGCGATGCGATGCGATGCGACGCGATGCAATGCGATGCGATGCGATGCTATGCGATGAGATGCGAGGCGATGCGATGCGATGCTATGCGATGAGATGTGAGGCGATGCGAGGCGATGCGATGCGATGCGAGGCGATGCGAGGCGATGCGAGGCGATGCGAGGCGATGCTATGCGATGAGATGTGAGGCGATGCGAGGCGATGCGATGCGATGCGATGCGATACGATGCGATGCGAGGCGATGCGAGGCGATGCGAGGCGATGCGATGAGATGCGAGGCGATGCGAGGCGATGCGATGCGATGCGACGCGATGCGATGCGATGCGATGCGATGCGATACGATGCGATGCGAGGCGATGCGAGGCGATGCGAGGCGATGCGATGAGATGCGAGGCGATGCGAGGCGATGCGATGCGATGCGACGCGATGCGATGCGATGCGATGCGATGCGATACGATGCGATGCGAGGCGATGCGATGCGATGCGACGCGATGCGATGCGATATGATGCGATGCGATGCGATGCGAGGCGATGCGAGGCGATGCGATGCGATGCGATGCGATACGATGCGATACGATGCGATGCGAGGCGATGCGAGGCGATGCGAGGCGATGCGATGCGATGAGATGCGATGCAATGCGATACGATGCGATGCGATCTGATGCGATGCGAGGCGATGCGAGGCGATGCGATGCGTTGAGATGCGATGCGATGCGATGCGACGCGATGCAATGCGATGCGATGCGATGCTATGCGATGAGATGCGAGGCGATGCGATGCGATGCTATGCGATGAGATGTGAGGCGATGCGAGGCGATGCGATGCGATGCGAGGCGATGCGAGGCGATGCGAGGCGATGCGAGGCGATGCTATGCGATGAGATGTGAGGCGATGCGAGGCGATGCGATGCGATGCGAGGCGATGCGATGCGATGCTATGCGATGAAATGCGAGGCGATGCGATGCGATGCTATGCGATGAGATGTGAGGCGATGCGAGGCGATGTGATGCGATGCGATGCGATGCGATGCGATACGATGCGATGCGAGGCGATGCGAGGCGATGCGAGGCGATGCAATGCGATGAGATGCGATGCGATGCGATACGATGCGATGCGATACGATGCGATGCGAGGCGATGCGAGGCGATGCGAGGCGATGCGATGAGATGCGAGGCGATGCGAGGCGATGCGATGCGATGCGACGCGATGCGATGCGATGCGATGCGATGCGATGCGATACGATGCGATGCGAGGCAATGCGATGCGATGCGACGCGATGCGATGCGACGCGATGCGATGCGATATGATGCGATGCGATGCGATGCGAGGCGATGCGAGGCGATGCGATGCGATGCGATGCGATGCGATGCGAGGCGATGCGAGGCGATGCAAGGCGATGCGATGCGATGAGATGCGATGCGATGCGATGCGAGGCGATGCGAGGTGTTGCGAGGCGATGCGATGCGATGCGATCTGATGCGATGCGAGGCGATGCGATATGATGCGATGCGATGCGACGCGAGGCGATGCGATATGATGCGATGCGACGCGACGCGATGCGATGCGATATGATGCGATGCGATGCGATGCGATATGATGCGATGCGATGCGACGCGATGCGATGCGATATGATGCGGGGCGATGCGAGGCGATGCGAGGCGATGCGAGGCGATGCGATGCGATGCGATGCGATGCGACGCGATGCAATGCGATGCGATGCGATGCTATGCGATGAGATGCGAGGCGATGCGAGGCGATGCGATGCGATGCGACGCGACGCGATGCGATATGATGCGATGCGATGCGATGCGATATGATGCGATGCGATGCGATGCGATGCGATGCGATGCGATACGATGCGATGCGAGGCGATGCGAATCGATGCGAGGCGATGCGATGGGATGAGATGCGATGCGATGCGATACGATGCGATGCGATACGATGCGATGCGAGGCGATGCGAGGCGATGCGAGGCGATGCGATGAGATGCGAGGCGATGCGAGGCGATGCGATGCGATGCGACGCGATGCGATGCGATGCGATGCGACGCGATGCGATGCGATATGATGCGATGCGATGCGATGCGAGGCGATGCGAGGCGATGCGATGCGATGCGATGCCATGCGATGCGAGGCGATGCGAGGCGATGCAAGGCGATGCGATGCGATGAGATGCGATGCGATGCGATGCGAGGCGATGCGAGGTGTTGCGAGGCGATGCGATGCGATGCGATCTGATGCGATGCGAGGCGATGCGATATGATGCGATGCGATGCGACGCGAGGCGATGCGATATGATGCGATGCGATGCGACGCGATGCGATGCGATATGATGCGATGCGATGCGATGCGATATGATGCGATGCGATGCGACGCGATGCGATGCGATATGATGCGGGGCGATGCGAGGCGATGCGAGGCGATGCGAGGCGATGCGATGCGATGCGATGCGATGCGACGCGATGCAATGCGATGCGATGCGATGCTATGCGATGAGATGCGAGGCGATGCGAGGCGATGCGATGCGATGCGACGCGATGCGATGCGATATGATGCGATGCGATGCGATGCGATATGATGCGACGCGATGCGACGCGATGCGATGCGAGGCGATGTGAGGCGATGCGATGCGATGCGATGCGAGGCGATGCGATGCGAGGCGATGCGAGGCGATGTGAGGCGATGCGATGCGATGCGATGCGATGCGATGCGAGGCGATGCGAGGCGATGTGAGGCGATGCGATGCGATGCGATGCGATGCGATGCGAGGCGATGCGAGGCGATGTGAGGCGATGCGATGCGATGCGATGCGATGCGTTGAGATGCGATGCGAGGCGATGCGAGGCGATGCGATGCGATGCGATGCGATGCGATGCGATACGATGCGATGCGATACGATGCGATGCGAGGCGATGCGAGGCGATGTGAGGCGATGCGATGCGATGCGATGCGATGCGTTGAGATGCGATGCGAGGCGATGCGAGGCGATGCGATGCGATGCGATGCGATGCGATGCGATACGATGCGATGCGAGGCGATGCGAGGCGATGCGAGGCGATGCGATGCGATGAGATGCGATGCGATGCGATACGATGCGATGCGATACGATGCGATGCGAGGCGATGCGAGGCGATGCGAGGCGATGCGATGAGATGCGAGGCGATGCGAGGCGATGCGATGCGATGCGACGCGATGCGATGCGATGCGATGCGATGCGATGCGATACGATGCGATGCGAGGCGATGCGAGGCGATGCGAGGCGATGCGATGAGATGCGAGGCGATGCGAGGCGATGCGATGCGATGCGACGCGATGCGATGCGATGCGATGCGATGCGATACGATGCGATGCGAGGCGATGCGATGCGATGCGACGCGATGCGATGCGATATGATGCGATGCGATGCGATGCGAGGCGATGCGAGGCGATGCGATGCGATGCGATGCGATACGATGCGATACGATGCGATGCGAGGCGATGCGAGGCGATGCGAGGCGATGCGATGCGATGAGATGCGATGCAATGCGATACGATGCGATGCGATCTGATGCGATGCGAGGCGATGCGAGGCGATGCGAGGCGATGCGATGCGTTGAGATGCGATGCGATGCGATGCGACGCGATGCAATGCGATGCGATGCGATGCTATGCGATGAGATGCGAGGCGATGCGATGCGATGCTATGCGATGAGATGTGAGGCGATGCGAGGCGATGCGATGCGATGCGAGGCGATGCGAGGCGATGCGAGGCGATGCGAGGCGATGCTATGCGATGAGATGTGAGGCGATGCGAGGCGATGCGATGCGATGCGAGGCGATGCGATGCGATGCTATGCGATGAAATGCGAGGCGATGCGATGCGATGCTATGCGATGAGATGTGAGGCGATGCGAGGCGATGTGATGCGATGCGATGCGATGCGATGCGATACGATGCGATGCGAGGCGATGCGAGGCGATGCGAGGCGATGCGATGCGATGAGATGCGATGCGATGCGATACGATGCGATGCGATACGATGCGATGCGAGGCGATGCGAGGCGATGCGAGGCGATGCGATGAGATGCGAGGCGATGCGAGGCGATGCGATGCGATGCGACGCGATGCGATGCGATGCGATGCGATGCGATGCGATACGATGCGATGCGAGGCAATGCGATGCGATGCGACGCGATGCGATGCGACGCGATGCGATGCGATATGATGCGATGCGATGCGATGCGAGGCGATGCGAGGCGATGCGATGCGATGCGATGCGATGCGATGCGAGGCGATGCGAGGCGATGCAAGGCGATGCGATGCGATGAGATGCGATGCGATGCGATGCGAGGCGATGCGAGGTGTTGCGAGGCGATGCGATGCGATGCGATCTGATGCGATGCGAGGCGATGCGATATGATGCGATGCGATGCGACGCGAGGCGATGCGATATGATGCGATGCGACGCGACGCGATGCGATGCGATATGATGCGATGCGATGCGATGCGATATGATGCGATGCGATGCGACGCGATGCGATGCGATATGATGCGGGGCGATGCGAGGCGATGCGAGGCGATGCGAGGCGATGCGATGCGATGCGATGCGATGCGACGCGATGCAATGCGATGCGATGCGATGCTATGCGATGAGATGCGAGGCGATGCGAGGCGATGCGATGCGATGCGACGCGACGCGATGCGATATGATGCGATGCGATGCGATGCGATATGATGCGATGCGATGCGATGCGATGCGATGCGATGCGATACGATGCGATGCGAGGCGATGCGAATCGATGCGAGGCGATGCGATGGGATGAGATGCGATGCGATGCGATACGATGCGATGCGATACGATGCGATGCGAGGCGATGCGAGGCGATGCGAGGCGATGCGATGAGATGCGAGGCGATGCGAGGCGATGCGATGCGATGCGACGCGATGCGATGCGATGCGATGCGACGCGATGCGATGCGATATGATGCGATGCGATGCGATGCGAGGCGATGCGAGGCGATGCGATGCGATGCGATGCCATGCGATGCGAGGCGATGCGAGGCGATGCAAGGCGATGCGATGCGATGAGATGCGATGCGATGCGATGCGAGGCGATGCGAGGTGTTGCGAGGCGATGCGATGCGATGCGATCTGATGCGATGCGAGGCGATGCGATATGATGCGATGCGATGCGACGCGAGGCGATGCGATATGATGCGATGCGATGCGACGCGATGCGATGCGATATGATGCGATGCGATGCGATGCGATATGATGCGATGCGATGCGACGCGATGCGATGCGATATGATGCGGGGCGATGCGAGGCGATGCGAGGCGATGCGAGGCGATGCGATGCGATGCGATGCGATGCGACGCGATGCAATGCGATGCGATGCGATGCTATGCGATGAGATGCGAGGCGATGCGAGGCGATGCGATGCGATGCGACGCGATGCGATGCGATATGATGCGATGCGATGCGATGCGATATGATGCGACGCGATGCGACGCGATGCGATGCGAGGCGATGTGAGGCGATGCGATGCGATGCGATGCGAGGCGATGCGATGCGAGGCGATGCGAGGCGATGTGAGGCGATGCGATGCGATGCGATGCGATGCGATGCGAGGCGATGCGAGGCGATGTGAGGCGATGCGATGCGATGCGATGCGATGCGATGCGAGGCGATGCGAGGCGATGTGAGGCGATGCGATGCGATGCGATGCGATGCGTTGAGATGCGATGCGAGGCGATGCGAGGCGATGCGATGCGATGCGATGCGATGCGATGCGATACGATGCGATGCGAGGCGATGCGAGGCGATGCGAGGCGATGCGAGGCGATGCGATGCGATGAGATGCGATGCGATGCGATACGATGCGATGCGATACGATGCGATGCGAGGCGATGCGAGGCGATGCGAGGCGATGCGATGAGATGCGAGGCGATGCGAGGCGATGCGAGGCGATGCGAGGCGATGCGATGCGATGAGATGCGATGCAATGCGATACGATGCGATGCGATCTGATGCGATGCGAGGCGATGCGAGGCGATGCGAGGCGATGCGATGCGTTGAGATGCGATGCGATGCGATGCGACGCGATGCAATGCGATGCGATGCGATGCTATGCGATGAGATGCGAGGCGATGCGATGCGATGCTATGCGATGAGATGTGAGGCGATGCGAGGCGATGCGATGCGATGCGAGGCGATGCGAGGCGATGCGAGGCGATGCGAGGCGATGCTATGCGATGAGATGTGAGGCGATGCGAGGCGATGCGATGCGATGCGAGGCGATGCGATGCGATGCTATGCGATGAGATGCGAGGCGATGCGATGCGATGCTATGCGATGAGATGTGAGGCGATGCGAGGCGATGCGATGCGATGCGAGGCGATGCGAGGCGATGCGAGGCGATGTGATGCGATGCGATGCGATGCGATGCGATACGATGCGATGCGAGGCGATGCGAGGCGATGCGAGGCGATGCGAGGCGATGCGAGGCGATGCGATGCGATGAGATGCGATGCGATGCGATGCGAGGCGATGCGAGGTGTTGCGAGGCGATGCGATGCGATGCGATCTGATGCGATGCGAGGCGATGCGATATGATGCGATGCGATGCGACGCGAGGCGATGCGATATGATGCGATGCGATGCGACGCGATGCGATGCGATATGATGCGATGCGATGCGATGCGATATGATGCGATGCGATGCGACGCGATGCGATGCGATATGATGCGGGGCGATGCGAGGCGATGCGAGGCGATGCGAGGCGATGCGATGCGATGCGATGCGATGCGACGCGATGCAATGCGATGCGATGCGATGCTATGCGATGAGATGCGAGGCGATGCGAGGCGATGCGATGCGATGCGACGCGATGCAATGCGATGCGATGCGATGCTATGCGATGAGATGCGAGGCGATGCGAGGCGATGCGATGCGATGCGACGCGACGCGATGCGATATGATGCGATGCGATGCGATGCGATATGATGCGATGCGATGCGATGCGATGCGATGCGATGCGATACGATGCGATGCGAGGCGATGCGAATCGATGCGAGGCGATGCGATGGGATGAGATGCGATGCGATGCGATACGATGCGATGCGATACGATGCGATGCGAGGCGATGCGAGGCGATGCGAGGCGATGCGATGAGATGCGAGGCGATGCGAGGCGATGCGATGCGATGCGACGCGATGCGATGCGATGCGATGCGATGCGATGCGATACGATGCGATGCGAGGCGAAGCGATGCGATGCGACGCGATGCGATGCGACGCGATGCGATGCGATATGATGCGATGCGATGCGATGCGAGGCGATGCGAGGCGATGCGATGCGATGCGATGCGAGGCGATGCGAGGCGATGCAAGGCGATGCGATGCGATGAGATGCGATGCGATGCGAAGCGAGGCGATGCGAGGTGTTGCGAGGCGATGCGATGCGATGCGATCTGATGCGATGCGAGGCGATGCGATATGATGCGTGCGATGCGACGCGAGGCGATGCGATATGATGCGATGCGATGCGACGCGATGCGATGCGATATGATGCGATGCGATGCGATGCGATATGATGCGATGCGATGCGACGCGATGCGATGCGATATGATGCGGGGCGATGCGAGGCGATGCGAGGCGATGCGAGGCGATGCGATGCGATGCGATGCGATGCGACGCGATGCAATGCGATGCGATGCGATGCTATGCGATGAGATGCGAGGCGATGCGAGGCGATGCGATGCGATGCGACGCGATGCGATGCGATATGATGCGATGCGATGCGATGCGATATGATGCGACGCGATGCGACGCGATGCGATGCGAGGCGATGCGAGGCGATGCGAGGCGATGTGAGGCGATGCGATGCGATGCGATGCGATGCGTTGAGATGCGATATGAGGCGATGCGAGGCGATGCGAGGCGATGTGAGGCGATGCGATGCGATGCGATGCGATGCGATGCGAGGCGATGCGAGGCGATGTGAGGCGATGCGATGCGATGCGATGCGAGGCGATGCGAGGCGATGTGAGGCGATGCGATGCGATGCGATGCGATGCGTTGAGATGCGATATGAGGCGATGCGAGGCGATGCGATGCGATGCGATGCGATGCGATGCGATACGATGCGATGCGAGGCGATGCGAGGCGATGCGAGGCGATGCAAGGCGATGCGATGCGATGAGATGCGATGCGATGCGATACGATGCGATGCGATACGATGCGATGCGAGGCGATGCGAGGCGATGCGAGGCGATGCGATGAGATGCGAGGCGATGCGAGGCGATGCGATGCGATGCGACGCGATGCGATGCGATGCGATGCGATGCGATGCGATACGATGCGATGCGAGGCGATGCGAGGCGATGCGATGAGATGCGAGGCGATGCGAGGCGATGCGATGCGATGCGACGCGATGCGATGCGATGCGATGCGATGCGATACGATGCGATGCGAGGCGATGCGATGCGATGCGACGCGATGCGATGCGATATGATGCGATGCGATGCGAGGCGATGCGAGGCGATGCGATGCGATGCGATGCGATGCGATACGATGCGATGCGAGGCGATGCGAGGCGATGCGAGGCGATGCGATGCGATGAGATGCGATGCAATGCGATACGATGCGATGCGATCTGATGCGATGCGAGGCGATGCGAGGCGATGCGAGGCGATGCGATGCGTTGAGATGCGATGCGATGCGATGCGACGCGATGCAATGCGATGCGATGCGATGCTATGCGATGAGATGCGAGGCGATGCGATGCGATGCTATGCGATGAGATGTGAGGCGATGCGAGGCGATGCGATGCGATGCGAGGCGATGCGAGGCGATGCGAGGCGATGCGAGGCGATGCTATGCGATGAGATGTGAGGCGATTCGAGGCGATGCGATGCGATGCGAGGCGATGCGATGCGATGCTATGCGATGAGATGCGAGGCGATGCGATGCGATGCTATGCGATGAGATGTGAGGCGATGCGAGGCGATGCGATGCGATGCGAGGCGATGCGAGGCGATGCGAGGCGATGTGATGCGATGCGATGCGATGCGATGCGATACGATGCGATGCGAGGCGATGCGAGGCGATGCGAGGCGATGCGATGCGATGAGATGCGATGCGATGCGATACGATGCGATGCGATACGATGCGATGCGAGGCGATGCGAGGCGATGCGAGGCGATGCGATGAGATGCGAGGCGATGCGAGGCGATGCGATGCGATGCGACGCGATGCGATGCGATGCGATGCGATGCGATGCGATGCGATGCGATACGATGCGATGCGAGGCGATGCGATGCGATGCGACGCGATGCGATGCGACGCGATGCGATGCGATATGATGCGATGCGATGCGATGCGAGGCGATGCGAGGCGATGCGATGCGATGCGATGCGATGCGATGCGAGGCGATGCGAGGCGATGCAAGGCGATGCGATGCGATGAGATGCGATGCGATGCGATGCGAGGCGATGCGAGGTGTTGCGAGGCGATGCGATGCGATGCGATCTGATGCGATGCGAGGCGATGCGATTTGATGCGATGCGATGCGACGCGAGGCGATGCGATATGATGCGATGCGATGCGACGCGATGCGATGCGATATGATGCGATGCGATGCGATGCGATATGATGCGATGCGATGCGACGCGATGCGATGCGATATGATGCGGGGCGATGCGAGGCGATGCGAGGCGATGCGAGGCGATGCGATGCGATGCGATGCGATGCGACGCGATGCAATGCGATGCGATGCGATGCTATGCGATGAGATGCGAGGCGATGCGAGGCGATGCGATGCGATGCGACGCGACGCGATGCGATATGATGCGATGCGATGCGATGCGATATGATGCGATGCGATGCGACGCGATGCGATGCGAGGCGATGTGAGGCGATGCGATGCGATGCGATGCGATGAGATGCGATGCGATGCGATACGATGCGATGCGATACGATGCTATGCGATGAGATGCGAATCGATGCGAGGCGATGCGAGGCGATGCGAGGCGATGCGAGGCGATGCGATGCGATGAGATGCGATGCGATGCGATACGATGCGATGCGATACGATGCGATGCGAGGCGATGCGAGGCGATTCGAGGCGATGCGATGAGATGCGAGGCGATGCGAGGCGATGCGATGCGATGCGACGCGATGCGATGCGATGCGATGCGATGCGATGCGATACGATGCGATGCGAGGCGATGCGAGGCGATGCGAGGCGATGCCATGAGATGCGAGGCGATGCGAGGCGATGCGATGCGATGCGACGCGATGCGATGCGATGCGATGCGATGCGATACGATGCGATGCGAGGCGATGCGATGCGATGCGACGCGATGCGATGCGATATGATGCGATGCGATGCGATGCGAGGCGATGCGAGGCGATGCGATGCGATGCGATGCGATGCGATGCGATACGATGCGATGCGAGGCGATGCGAGGCGATGCGAGGCGATGCGATGCGATGAGATGCGATGCAATGCGATACGATGCGATGCGATCTGATGCGATGCGAGGCGATGCGAGGCGATGCGAGGCGATGCGATGCGTTGAGATGCGATGCGATGCGATGCGACGCGATGCAATGCGATGCGATGCGATGCTATGCGATGAGATGCGAGGCGATGCGATGCGATGCTATGCGATGAGATGTGAGGCGATGCGAGGCGATGCGATGCGATGCGAGGCGATGCGAGGCGATGCGAGGCGATGCGAGGCGATGCTATGCGATGAGATGTGAGGCGATTCGAGGCGATGCGATGCGATGCGAGGCGATGCGATGCGATGCTATGCGATGAGATGCGAGGCGATGCGATGCGATGCTATGCGATGAGATGTGAGGCGATGCGAGGCGATGCGATGCGATGCGAGGCGATGCGAGGCGATGCGAGGCGATGTGATGCGATGCGATGCGATGCGATGCGATACGATGCGATGCGAGGCGATGCGAGGCGATGCGAGGCGATGCGATGCGATGAGATGCGATGCGATGCGATACGATGCGATGCGATACGATGCGATGCGAGGCGATGCGAGGCGATGCGAGGCGATGCGATGAGATGCGAGGCGATGCGAGGCGATGCGATGCGATGCGACGCAATGCGATGCGATGCGATGCGATGCGATGCGATGCGATGCGACGCGATGCGATGCGACGCGATGCGATGCGATATGATGCGATGCGATGCGATGCGAGGCGATGCGAGGCGATGCGATGCGATGCGATGCGATGCGATGCGAGGCGATGCGAGGCGATGCAAGGCGATGCGATGCGATGAGATGCGATGCGATGCGATGCGAGGCGATGCGAGGTGTTACGAGGCGATGCGATGCGATGCGATCTGATGCGATGCGAGGCGATGCGATATGATGCGATGCGATGCGACGCGAGGCGATGCGATATGATGCGATGCGATGCGACGCGATGCGATGCGATATGATGCGATGCGATGCGATGCGATATGATGCGATGCGATGCGACGCGATGCGATGCGATATGATGCGGGGCGATGCGAGGCGATGCGAGGCGATGCGAGGCGATGCGATGCGATGCGATGCGATGCGACGCGATGCAATGCGATGCGATGCGATGCTATGCGATGAGATGCGAGGCGATGCGAGGCGATGCGATGCGATGCGACGCGACGCGATGCGATATGATGCGATGCGATGCGATGCGATATGATGCGATGCGATGCGACGCGATGCGATGCGAGGCGATGTGAGGCGATGCGATGCGATGCGATGCGAGGCGATGCGATGCGAGGCGATGCGAGGCGATGTGAGGCGATGCGATGCGATGCGATGCGATGCGATGCGAGGCGATGCGAGGCGATGTGAGGCGATGCGATGCGATGCGATGCGATGCGATGCGAGGCGATGCGAGGCGATGTGAGGCGATGCGAGGCGATGCGACGCGATGCGATGCGATGCGATGCGATGCGATGCGATACGATGCGATGCGAGGCGATGCGAGGCGATGCGAGGCGATGCGATGAGATGCGAGGCGATGCGAGGCGATGCGATGCGATGCGACGCGATGCGATGCGATGCGATGCGATGCGATGCGATGCGATACGATGCGATGCGAGGCGATGCGATGCGATGCGACGCTATGCGATGCGATATGATGCGATGCGATGCGATGCGAGGCGATGCGAGGCGATGCGATGCGATGCGATGCGATGCGATACGATGCGATGCGAGGCGATGCGAGGCGATGCGAGGCGATGCGATGCGATGAGATGCGATGCAATGCGATACGATGCGATGCGATCTGATGCGATGCGAGGCGATGCGAGGCGATGCGATGCGTTGAGATGCGATGCGATGCGATGCGACGCGATGCAATGCGATGCGATGCGATGCTATGCGATGAGATGCGAGGCGATGCGATGCGATGCTATGCGATGAGATGTGAGGCGATGCGAGGCGATGCGATGCGATGCGACGCGATGCGATGCGATATGATGCGATGCGATGCGATGCGATGCGATGCGAGGCGATGCGAGGCGATGCGAGGCGATGCGAGGCGATGCTATGCGATGAGATGCGATGCGATGCGATACGATGCGATGCGATGCGATGCGATGCGATGCGATACGATGCGATGCGATGCGATGCGAGGCGATGCGATACGATGCGATGCGATGCGATGCGATGCGATGCGATACGATTCGATGCGAGGCGATGCGAGGCGATGCGAGGCGATGCGATGCGATGCGATGCGATCTGATGCGATGCGAGGCGATGCGAGGCGATGCGATGCGTTGAGATGCGATGCGATGCGATGCGACGCGATGCAATGCGATGCGATGCGATGCTATGCGATGAAATGCAAGGCGATGCGAGGCGATGCGATGCGATGCGACGCGATGCGATGCGATATGATGCGATGCGATGCGATGCGATATGATGCGATGCGATGCGACGCGATGCGATGCGATATGATGCGAGGCGATGCGAGGCGATGCGAGGCGATGCGATGCGATGCGATGCGATGCGACGCGATGCAATGCGATGCGATGCGATGCTATGCGATGAGATGCGAGGCGATGCGAAACGATGCGATGCGATGCGACGCGATGCGATGCGATATGATGAGATGCGAGGCGATGCGAGGCGATGCGATGCGATGCGACGCGATGCGATGCGATATGATGCGATGCGATGCGGTGCGATATGATGCGATGCGATGCGACGCGATGCGATGCGAGGCGATGTGAGGCGATGCGATGCGATGCGATGCGAGGCGATGCGATGCGAGGCGATGCGAGGCGATGTGAGGCGATGCGATGCGATGCGATGCGATGCGATGCGAGGCGATGCGAGGCGAAGTGAGGCGATGCGATGCGATGCGATGCGATGCGATGCGAGGCGATGCGAGGTGTTGCGAGGCAATGCGATGCGATGCGATCTGATGCGATGCGAGGCGATGCGATATGATGCGATGCGATGCGACGCGAGGCGATGCGATATGATGCGATGCGATGCGACGCGATGCGATGCGATATGATGCGATGCGATGCGATGCGATATGATGCGATGCGATGCGACGCGATGCGATGCGATATGATGCGAGGCGATGCGAGGCGATGCGAGGCGATGCGAGGCGATGCGATGCGATGCGATGCGATGCGACGCGATGCAATGCGATGCGATGCGATGCTATGCGATGAGATGCGAGGCGATGCGAGGCGATGCGATGCGATGCGACGCGATGCGATGCGATATGATGCGATGCGATGCGATGCGATGCGATGCGATGCGAGGCGATGCGAGGCGATGTGAGGCGATGCGATGCGATGCGATGCGAGGCGATGCGATGCGAGGCGATGCGAGGCGATGTGAGGCGATGCGTTGCGATGCGATGCGATGCGATGCGAGGCGATGCGAGGCGATGTGAGGCGATGCGATGCGATGCGATGCGATGCGTTGAGATGCGATGCGAGGCGATGCGAGGCGATGTGATGCGATGCGATGCGATGCGATGCGATACGATGCGATGCGAGGCGATGCGAATCGATGCGAGGCGATGCGATGGGATGAGATGCGATGCGATGCGATACGATGCGATGCGATACGATGCGATGCGAGGCGATGCGAGGCGATGCGAGGCGATGCGATGAGATGCGAGGCGATGCGAGGCGATGCGATGCGATGCGACGCGATGCGATGCGATGCGATGCGATGCGATGCGATACGATGCGATGCGAGGCGATGCGATGCGATGCGACGCGATGCGATGCGACGCGATGCGATGCGATATGATGCGATGCGATGCGATGCGAGGCGATGCGAGGCGATGCGATGCGATGCGATGCGATGCGATGCGAGGCGATGCGAGGCGATGCAAGGCGATGCGATGCGATGAGATGCGATGCGATGCGATGCGAGGCGATGCGAGGTGTTGCGAGGCGATGCGATGCGATGCGATCTGATGCGATGCGAGGCGATGCGATATGATGCGATGCGATGCGACGCGAGGCGATGCGATATGATGCGATGCGATGCGACGCGATGCGATGCGATATGATGCGATGCGATGCGATGCGATATGATGCGATGCGATGCGACGCGATGCGATGCGATATGATGCGGGGCGATGCGAGGCGATGCGAGGCGATGCGAGGCGATGCGATGCGATGCGATGCGATGCGACGCGATGCAATGCGATGCGATGCGATGCTATGCGATGAGATGCGAGGCGATGCGAGGCGATGCGATGCGATGCGACGCGATGCGATGCGATATGATGCGATGCGATGCGATGCGATATGATGCGACGCGATGCGACGCGATGCGATGCGAGGCGATGTGAGGCGATGCGATGCGATGCGATGCGAGGCGATGCGATGCGAGGCGATGCGAGGCGATGTGAGGCGATGCGATGCGATGCGATGCGATGCGATGCGAGGCGATGCGAGGCGATGTGAGGCGATGCGATGCGATGCGATGCGAGGCGATGCGAGGCGATGTGAGGCGATGCGATGCGATGCGATGCGATGCGTTGAGATGCGATGCGAGGCGATGCGAGGCGATGCGATGCGATGCGATGCGATGCGATGCGATACGATGCGATGCGAGGCGATGCGATGCGATGCGATGCGATGCGATGCGATGCGTTGAGATGCGATATGAGGCGATGCGAGGCGATGCGATGCGATGCGATGCGATGCGATGCGATACGATGCGATGCGAGGCGATGCGAGGCGATGCGAGGCGATGCAAGGCGATGCGATGCGATGAGATGCGATGCGATGCGATACGATGCGATGCGATACGATGCGATGCGAGGCGATGCGAGGCGATGCGAGGCGATGCGATGAGATGCGAGGCGATGCGAGGCGATGCGATGCGATGCGACGCGATGCGATGCGATGCGATGCGATGCGATGCGATACGATGCGATGCGAGGCGATGCGAGGCGATGCGATGAGATGCGAGGCGATGCGAGGCGATGCGATGCGATGCGACGCGATGCGATGCGATGCGATGCGATGCGATACGATGCGATGCGAGGCGATGCGATGCGATGCGACGCGATGCGATGCGATATGATGCGATGCGATGCGATGCGATGCGATACGATGCGATGCGAGGCGATGCGATGCGATGCGAGGCGATGCGAGGCGATGCAAGGCGATGCGATGCGATGAGATGCGATGCGATGCGATACGATGCGATGCGATACGATGCGATGCGAGGCGATGCGAGGCGATGCGAGGCGATGCGATGAGATGCGAGGCGATGCGAGGCGATGCGATGCGATGCGACGCGATGCGATGCGATGCGATGCGATGCGATGCGATACGATGCGATGCGAGGCGATGCGAGGCGATGCGATGAGATGCGAGGCGATGCGAGGCGATGCGATGCGATGCGACGCGATGCGATGCGATGCGATGCGATGCGATACGATGCGATGCGAGGCGATGCGATGCGATGCGACGCGATGCGATGCGATATGATGCGATGCGATGCGATGCGAGGCGATGCGAGGCGATGCGATGCGATGCGATGCGATGCGATACGATGCGATGCGAGGCGATGCGAGGCGATGCGAGGCGATGCGATGCGATGAGATGCGATGCAATGCGATACGATGCGATGCGATCTGATGCGATGCGAGGCGATGCGAGGCGATGCGAGGCGATGCGATGCGTTGAGATGCGATGCGATGCGATGCGACGCGATGCAATGCGATGCGATGCGATGCTATGCGATGAGATGCGAGGCGATGCGATGCGATGCTATGCGATGAGATGTGAGGCGATGCGAGGCGATGCGATGCGATGCGAGGCGATGCGAGGCGATGCGAGGCGATGCGAGGCGATGCTATGCGATGAGATGTGAGGCGATTCGAGGCGATGCGATGCGATGCGAGGCGATGCGATGCGATGCTATGCGATGAGATGCGAGGCGATGCGATGCGATGCTATGCGATGAGATGTGAGGCGATGCGAGGCGATGCGATGCGATGCGAGGCGATGCGAGGCGATGCGAGGCGATGTGATGCGATGCGATGCGATGCGATGCGATACGATGCGATGCGAGGCGATGCGAGGCGATGCGAGGCGATGCGATGCGATGAGATGCGATGCGATGCGATACGATGCGATGCGATACGATGCGATGCGAGGCGATGCGAGGCGATGCGAGGCGATGCGATGAGATGCGAGGCGATGCGAGGCGATGCGATGCGATGCGACGCGATGCGATGCGATGCGATGCGATGCGATGCGATGCGATGCGATACGATGCGATGCGAGGCGATGCGATGCGATGCGACGCGATGCGATGCGACGCGATGCGATGCGATATGATGCGATGCGATGCGATGCGAGGCGATGCGAGGCGATGCGATGCGATGCGATGCGATGCGATGCGAGGCGATGCGAGGCGATGCAAGGCGATGCGATGCGATGAGATGCGATGCGATGCGATGCGAGGCGATGCGAGGTGTTGCGAGGCGATGCGATGCGATGCGATCTGATGCGATGCGAGGCGATGCGATTTGATGCGATGCGATGCGACGCGAGGCGATGCGATATGATGCGATGCGATGCGACGCGATGCGATGCGATATGATGCGATGCGATGCGATGCGATATGATGCGATGCGATGCGACGCGATGCGATGCGATATGATGCGGGGCGATGCGAGGCGATGCGAGGCGATGCGAGGCGATGCGATGCGATGCGATGCGATGCGACGCGATGCAATGCGATGCGATGCGATGCTATGCGATGAGATGCGAGGCGATGCGAGGCGATGCGATGCGATGCGACGCGACGCGATGCGATATGATGCGATGCGATGCGATGCGATATGATGCGATGCGATGCGACGCGATGCGATGCGAGGCGATGTGAGGCGATGCGATGCGATGCGATGCGATGAGATGCGATGCGATGCGATACGATGCGATGCGATACGATGCTATGCGATGAGATGCGAGGCGATGCGAGGCGATGCGAGGCGATGCGAGGCGATGCGAGGCGATGCGATGCGATGAGATGCGATGCGATGCGATACGATGCGATGCGATACGATGCGATGCGAGGCGATGCGAGGCGATTCGAGGCGATGCGATGAGATGCGAGGCGATGCGAGGCGATGCGATGCGATGCGACGCGATGCGATGCGATGCGATGCGATGCGATGCGATACGATGCGATGCGAGGCGATGCGAGGCGATGCGAGGCGATGCCATGAGATGCGAGGCGATGCGAGGCGATGCGATGCGATGCGACGCGATGCGATGCGATGCGATGCGATGCGATACGATGCGATGCGAGGCGATGCGATGCGATGCGACGCGATGCGATGCGATATGATGCGATGCGATGCGATGCGAGGCGATGCGAGGCGATGCGATGCGATGCGATGCGATGCGATGCGATACGATGCGATGCGAGGCGATGCGAGGCGATGCGAGGCGATGCGATGCGATGAGATGCGATGCAATGCGATACGATGCGATGCGATCTGATGCGATGCGAGGCGATGCGAGGCGATGCGAGGCGATGCGATGCGTTGAGATGCGATGCGATGCGATGCGACGCGATGCAATGCGATGCGATGCGATGCTATGCGATGAGATGCGAGGCGATGCGATGCGATGCTATGCGATGAGATGTGAGGCGATGCGAGGCGATGCGATGCGATGCGAGGCGATGCGAGGCGATGCGAGGCGATGCGAGGCGATGCTATGCGATGAGATGTGAGGCGATTCGAGGCGATGCGATGCGATGCGAGGCGATGCGATGCGATGCTATGCGATGAGATGCGAGGCGATGCGATGCGATGCTATGCGATGAGATGTGAGGCGATGCGAGGCGATGCGATGCGATGCGAGGCGATGCGAGGCGATGCGAGGCGATGTGATGCGATGCGATGCGATGCGATGCGATACGATGCGATGCGAGGCGATGCGAGGCGATGCGAGGCGATGCGATGCGATGAGATGCGATGCGATGCGATACGATGCGATGCGATACGATGCGATGCGAGGCGATGCGAGGCGATGCGAGGCGATGCGATGAGATGCGAGGCGATGCGAGGCGATGCGATGCGATGCGACGCAATGCGATGCGATGCGATGCGATGCGATGCGATGCGACGCGATGCGATGCGACGCGATGCGATGCGATATGATGCGATGCGATGCGATGCGAGGCGATGCGAGGCGATGCGATGCGATGCGATGCGATGCGATGCGAGGCGATGCGAGGCGATGCAAGGCGATGCGATGCGATGAGATGCGATGCGATGCGATGCGAGGCGATGCGAGGTGTTACGAGGCGATGCGATGCGATGCGATCTGATGCGATGCGAGGCGATGCGATATGATGCGATGCGATGCGACGCGAGGCGATGCGATATGATGCGATGCGATGCGACGCGATGCGATGCGATATGATGCGATGCGATGCGATGCGATATGATGCGATGCGATGCGACGCGATGCGATGCGATATGATGCGGGGCGATGCGAGGCGATGCGAGGCGATGCGAGGAGATGCGATGCGATGCGATGCGATGCGACGCGATGCAATGCGATGCGATGCGATGCTATGCGATGAGATGCGAGGCGATGCGAGGCGATGCGATCCGATGCGACGCGACGCGATGCGATATGATGCGATGCGATGCGATGCGATATGATGCGATGCGATGCGACGCGATGCGATGCGAGGCGATGTGAGGCGATGCGATTCGATGCGATGCGAGGCGATGCGATGCGAGGCGATGCGAGGCGATGTGAGGCGATGCGATGCGATGCGATGCGATGCGATGCGAGGCGATGCGAGGCGATGTGAGGCGATGCGATGCGATGCGATGCGATGCGATGCGAGGCGATGCGAGGCGATGTGAGGCGATGCGATGCGATGCGATGCGATGCGTTGAGATGCGATGCGAGGCGATGCGAGGCGATGCGATGCGATGCGATGCGATGCGATGCGATACGATGCGATGCGAGGCGATGCGAGGCGATGCGAGGCGATGCGATGCGATGAGATGCGATGCGATGCGATACGATGCGATGCGATACGATGCGATGCGAGGCGATGCGAGGCGATGCGAGGCGATGCGATGAGATGCGAGGCGATGCGAGGCGATGCGATGCGATGCGACGCGATGCGATGCGATGCGATGCGATGCGATGCGATACGATGCGATGCGAGGCGATGCGAGGCGATGCGAGGCGATGCGATGAGATGCGAGGCGATGCGAGGCGATGCGATGCGATGCGACGCGATGCGATGCGATGCGATGCGATGCGATGCGATGCGATACGATGCGATGCGAGGCGATGCGATGCGATGCGACGCTATGCGATGCGATATGATGCGATGCGATGCGATGCGAGGCGATGCGAGGCGATGCGATGCGATGCGATGCGATGCGATACGATGCGATGCGAGGCGATGCGAGGCGATGCGAGGCGATGCGATGCGATGAGATGCGATGCAATGCGATACGATGCGATGCGATCTGATGCGATACGAGGCGATGCGAGGCGATGCGATGCGTTGAGATGCGATGCGATGCGATGCGACGCGATGCAATGCGATGCGATGCGATGCTATGCGATGAGATGCGAGGCGATGCGATGCGATGCTATGCGATGAGATGTGAGGCGATGCGAGGCGATGCGATGCGATGCGACGCGATGCGATGCGATATGATGCGATGCGATGCGATGCGATGCGATGCGAGGCGATGCGAGGCGATGCGAGGCGATGCGAGGCGATGCTATGCGATGAGATGCGATGCGATGCGATACGATGCGATGCGATGCGATGCGATGCGATGCGATACGATGCGATGCGATGCGATGCGAGGCGATGCGATACGATGCGATGCGATGCGATGCGATGCGATGCGATACGATTCGATGCGAGGCGATGCGAGGCGATGCGAGGCGATGCGATGCGATGCGATGCGATCTGATGCGATGCGAGGCGATGCGAGGCGATGCGATGCGTTGAGATGCGATGCGATGCGATGCGACGCGATGCAATGCGATGCGATGCGATGCTATGCGATGAAATGCAAGGCGATGCGAGGCGATGCGATGCGATGCGACGCGATGCGATGCGATATGATGCGATGCGATGCGATGCGATATGATGCGATGCGATGCGACGCGATGCGATGCGATATGATGCGAGGCGATGCGAGGCGATGCGAGGCGATGCGATGCGATGCGATGCGATGCGACGCGATGCAATGCGATGCGATGCGATGCTATGCGATGAGATGCGAGGCGATGCGAAACGATGCGATGCGATGCGACGCGATGCGATGCGATATGATGAGATGCGAGGCGATGCGAGGCGATGCGATGCGATGCGACGCGATGCGATGCGATATGATGCGATGCTATGCGGTGCGATATGATGCGATGCGATGCGACGCGATGCGATGCGAGGCGATGTGAGGCGATGCGATGCGATGCGATGCGAGGCGATGCGATGCGAGGCGATGCGAGGCGATGTGAGGCGATGCGATGCGATGCGATGCGATGCGATGCGAGGCGATGCGAGGCGAAGTGAGGCGATGCGATGCGATGCGATGCGATGCGATGCGAGGCGATGCGAGGTGTTGCGAGGCAATGCGATGCGATGCGATCTGATGCGATGCGAGGCGATGCGATATGATGCGATGCGATGCGACGCGAGGCGATGCGATATGATGCGATGCGATGCGACGCGATGCGATGCGATATGATGCGATGCGATGCGATGCGATATGATGCGATGCGATGCGACGCGATGCGATGCGATATGATGCGAGGCGATGCGAGGCGATGCGAGGCGATGCGAGGCGATGCGATGCGATGCGATGCGATGCGACGCGATGCAATGCGATGCGATGCGATGCTATGCGATGAGATGCGAGGCGATGCGAGGCGATGCGATGCGATGCGACGCGATTCGATGCGATATGATGCGATGCGATGCGATGCGATGCGATGCGATGCGAGGCGATGCGAGGCGATGTGAGGCGATGCGATGCGATGCGATGCGAGGCGATGCGATGCGAGGCGATGCGAGGCGATGTGAGGCGATGCGTTGCGATGCGATGCGATGCGATGCGAGGCGATGCGAGGCGATGTGAGGCGATGCGATGCGATGCGATGCGATGCGTTGAGATGCGATGCGAGGCGATGCGAGGCGATGTGATGCGATGCGATGCGATGCGATGCGATACGATGCGATGCGAGGCGATGCGAATCGATGCGAGGCGATGCGATGGGATGAGATGCGATGCGATGCGATACGATGCGATGCGATACGATGCGATGCGAGGCGATGCGAGGCGATGCGAGGCGATGCGATGAGATGCGAGGCGATGCGAGGCGATGCGATGCGATGCGACGCGATGCGATGCGATGCGATGCGATGCGATGCGATACGATGCGATGCGAGGCGATGCGATGCGATGCGACGCGATGCGATGCGACGCGATGCGATGCGATATGATGCGATGCGATGCGATGCGAGGCGATGCGAGGCGATGCGATGCGATGCGATGCGATGCGATGCGAGGCGATGCGAGGCGATGCAAGGCGATGCGATGCGATGAGATGCGATGCGATGCGATGCGAGGCGATGCGAGGTGTTGCGAGGCGATGCGATGCGATGCGATCTGATGCGATGCGAGGCGATGCGATATGATGCGATGCGATGCGACGCGAGGCGATGCGATATGATGCGATGCGATGCGACGCGATGCGATGCGATATGATGCGATGCGATGCGATGCGATATGATGCGATGCGATGCGACGCGATGCGATGCGATATGATGCGGGGCGATGCGAGGCGATGCGAGGCGATGCGAGGCGATGCGATGCGATGCGATGCGATGCGACGCGATGCAATGCGATGCGATGCGATGCTATGCGATGAGATGCGAGGCGATGCGAGGCGATGCGATGCGATGCGACGCGATGCGATGCGATATGATGCGATGCGATGCGATGCGATATGATGCGACGCGATGCGACGCGATGCGATGCGAGGCGATGTGAGGCGATGCGATGCGATGCGATGCGAGGCGATGCGATGCGAGGCGATGCGAGGCGATGTGAGGCGATGCGATGCGATGCGATGCGATGCGATGCGAGGCGATGCGAGGCGATGTGAGGCGATGCGATGCGATGCGATGCGAGGCGATGCGAGGCGATGTGAGGCGATGCGATGCGATGCGATGCGATGCGTTGAAATGCGATGCGAGGCGATGCGAGGCGATGCGATGCGATGCGATGCGATGCGATGCGATACGATGCGATGCGAGGCGATGCGAGGCGATGCGAGGCGATGCGATGCGATGAGATGCGATGCGATGCGATACGATGCGATGCGATACGATGCGATGCGAGGCGATGCGAGGCGATGCGAGGCGATGCGATGAGATGCGAGGCGATGCGAGGCGATGCGATGCGATGCGACGCGATGCGATGCGATGCGATGCGATGCGATGCGATACGATGCGATGCGAGGCGATGCGAGGCGATGCGAGGCGATGCGATGAGATGCGAGGCGATGCGAGGCGATGCGATGCGATGCGACGCGATGCGATGCGATGCGATACGATGCGATACGATGCGAGGCGATGCGAGGCGATGCGAGGCGATGCGATGCGATGAGATGCGATGCAATGCGATACGATGCGATGCGATCTGATGCGATGCGAGGCGATGCGAGGCGATGCGAGGCGATACGATGCGATGCGAGGCGATGCGAGGCGATGCGAAGCGATGCGATGCGATGAGATGCGATGCAATGCGATACGATGCGATGCGATCTGATGCGATGCGAGGCGATGCGAGGCGATGCGAGGCGATGCGATGCGTTGAGATGCGATGCGATGCGATGCGACGCGATGCAATGCGATGCGATGCGATGCTATGCGATGAGATGCGAGGCGATGCGATGCGATGCTATGCGATGAGATGTGAGGCGATGCGAGGCGATGCGATGCGATGCGAGGCGATGCGAGGCGATGCGAGGCGATGCGAGGCGATGCTATGCGATGAGATGTGAGGCGATTCGAGGCGATGCGATGCGATGCGAGGCGATGCGATGCGATGCTATGCGATGAGATGCGAGGCGATGCGATGCGATGCTATGCGATGAGATGTGAGGCGATGCGAGGCGATGCGATGCGATGCGAGGCGATGCGAGGCGATGCGAGGCGATGTGATGCGATGCGATGCGATGCGATGCGATACGATGCGATGCGAGGCGATGCGAGGCGATGCGAGGCGATGCGATGCGATGAGATGCGATGCGATGCGATACGATGCGATGCGATACGATGCGATGCGAGGCGATGCGAGGCGATGCGAGGCGATGCGATGAGATGCGAGGCGATGCGAGGCGATGCGATGCGATGCGACGCAATGCGATGCGATGCGATGCGATGCGATGCGATGCGATGCGACGCGATGCGATGCGACGCGATGCGATGCGATATGATGCGATGCGATGCGATGCGAGGCGATGCGAGGCGATGCGATGCGATGCGATGCGATGCGATGCGAGGCGATGCGAGGCGATGCAAGGCGATGCGATGCGATGAGATGCGATGCGATGCGATGCGAGGCGATGCGAGGTGTTACGAGGCGATGCGATGCGATGCGATCTGATGCGATGCGAGGCGATGCGATATGATGCGATGCGATGCGACGCGAGGCGATGCGATATGATGCGATGCGATGCGACGCGATGCGATGCGATATGATGCGATGCGATGCGATGCGATATGATGCGATGCGATGCGACGCGATGCGATGCGATATGATGCGGGGCGATGCGAGGCGATGCGAGGCGATGCGAGGCGATGCGATGCGATGCGATGCGATGCGACGCGATGCAATGCGATGCGATGCGATGCTATGCGATGAGATGCGAGGCGATGCGAGGCGATGCGATGCGATGCGACGCGACGCGATGCGATATGATGCGATGCGATGCGATGCGATATGATGCGATGCGATGCGACGCGATGCGATGCGAGGCGATGTGAGGCGATGCGATGCGATGCGATGCGAGGCGATGCGATGCGAGGCGATGCGAGGCGATGTGAGGCGATGCGATGCGATGCGATGCGATGCGATGCGAGGCGATGCGAGGCGATGTGAGGCGATGCGATGCGATGCGATGCGATGCGATGCGAGGCGATGCGAGGCGATGTGAGGCGATGCGATGCGATGCGATGCGATGCGTTGAGATGCGATGCGAGGCGATGCGAGGCGATGCGATGCGATGCGATGCGATGCGATGCGATACGATGCGATGCGAGGCGATGCGAGGCGATGCGAGGCGATGCGATGCGATGAGATGCGATGCGATGCGATACGATGCGATGCGATACGATGCGATGCGAGGCGATGCGAGGCGATGCGAGGCGATGCGATGAGATGCGAGGCGATGCGAGGCGATGCGATGCGATGCGACGCGATGCGATGCGATGCGATGCGATGCGATGCGATACGATGCGATGCGAGGCGATGCGAGGCGATACGAGGCGATGCGATGAGATGCGAGGCGATGCGAGGCGATGCGATGCGATGCGACGCGATGCGAGGCGATGTGAGGCGATGCGATGCGATGCGATGCGATGCGATGCGAGGCGATGCGAGGCGATGTGAGGCGATGCGATGCGATGCGATGCGATGCGATGCGAGGCGATGCGAGGCGATGTGAGGCGATGCGATGCGATGCGATGCGATGCGTTGAGATGCGATGCGAGGCGATGCGAGGCGATGCGATGCGATGCGATGCGATGCGATGCGATACGATGCGATGCGAGGCGATGCGAGGCGATGCGAGGCGATGCGATGCGATGAGATGCGATGCGATGCGATACGATGCGATGCGATACGATGCGATGCGAGGCGATGCGAGGCGATGCGAGGCGATGCGATGAGATGCGAGGCGATGCGAGGCGATGCGATGCGATGCGACGCGATGCGATGCGATGCGATGCGATGCGATGCGATACGATGCGATGCGAGGCGATGCGAGGCGATACGAGGCGATGCGATGAGATGCGAGGCGATGCGAGGCGATGCGATGCGATGCGACGCGATGCGATGCGATGCGATGCGATGCGATGCGATGCGATACGATGCGATGCGATGCGATGCGACGCTATGCGATGCGATATGATGCGATGCGATGCGATGCGAGGCGATGCGAGGCGATGCGATGCGATGCGATGCGATGCGATACGATGCGATGCGAGGCGATGCGAGGCGATGCGAGGCGATGCGATGCGATGAGATGCGATGCAATGCGATACGATGCGATGCGATACGATGCGACGCTATGCGATGCGATATGATGCGATGCGATGCGATACGATGCGATGCGAGGCGATGCGATGCGATGCGATGCGATGCGATACGATGCGATGCGAGGCGATGCGATGCGATGCGACGCTATGCGATGCGATGCGATGCGATGCGATGCGATACGATGCGATGCGAGGCGATGCGATGCGATGCGACGCTATGCGATGCGATATGATGCGATGCGATGCGATGCGAGGCGATGCGAGGCGATGCGATGCGATGCGATGCGATGCGATACGATGCGATGCGAGGCGATGCGAGGCGATGCGAGGCGATGCGATGCGATGCGATGCGATCTGATGCGATGCGAGGCGATGCGAGGCGATGCGATGCGTTGAGATGCGATGCGATGCGATGCGACGCGATGCAATGCGATGCGATGCGATGCTATGCGATGAAATGCAAGGCGATGCGAGGCGATGCGATGCGATGCGACGCGATGCGATGCGATATGATGCGATGCGATGCGATGCGATATGATGCGATGCGATGCGACGCGATGCGATGCGATATGATGCGAGGCGATGCGAGGCGATGCGAGGCGATGCGATGCGATGCGATGCGATGCGACGCGATGCGAGGCGAAGTGAGGCGATGCGATGCGATGCGATGCGATGCGATGCGAGGCGATGCGAGGTGTTGCGAGGCAATGCGATGCGATGCGATCTGATGCGATGCGAGGCGATGCGATATGATGCGATGCGATGCGACGCGAGGCGATGCGATATGATGCGATGCGATGCGACGCGATGCGATGCGATATGATGCGATGCGATGCGATGCGATATGATGCGATGCGATGCGACGCGATGCGATGCGATATGATGCGAGGCGATGCGAGGCGATGCGAGGCGATGCGAGGCGATGCGATGCGATGCGATGCGATGCGACGCGATGCAATGCGATGCGATGCGATGCTATGCGATGAGATGCGAGGCGATGCGAGGCGATGCGATGCGATGCGACGCGATGCGATGCGATATGATGCGATGCGATGCGATGCGATATGATGCGATGCGATGCGACGCGATGCGATGCGAGGCGAAGTGAGGCGATGCGATGCGATGCGATGCGAGGCGATGCGATGCGAGGCGATGCGATGCGATGCGACGCGATGCGATGCGATGCGATGCGATGCGATGCGATACGATGCGAGGCGATGCGAGGCGATGTGAGGCGATGCGATGCGATGCGACGCGATGCGATGCGATGCGATGCGATGCGATGCGATACGATGCGATGCGAGGCGATGCGATGCGATGCGACGCGATGCGATGCGACGCGATGCGATGCGATATGATGCGATGCGATGCGATGCGAGGCGATGCGAGGCGATGCGAGGCGATGTGAGGCGATGCGATGCGATGCGATGCGATGCGTTGAGATGCGATGCGAGGCGATGCGAGGCGATGTGATGCGATGCGATGCGATGCGATGCGATACGATGCGATGCGAGGCGATGCGATGCGATGCGACGCGATGCGATGCGACGCGATGCGATGCGATATGATGCGATGCGATGCGATGCGAGGCGATGCGAGGCGATGCGATGCGATGCGATGCGATGCGATGCGAGGCGATGCGAGGCGATGCAAGGCGATGCGATGCGATGAGATGCGATGCGATGCGATGCGAGGCGATGCGAGGTGTTGCGAGGCGATGCGATGCGATGCGATCTGATGCGATGCGAGGCGATGCGATATGATGCGATGCGATGCGACGCGAGGCGATGCGATATGATGCGATGCGATGCGACGCGATGCGATGCGATATGATGCGATGCGATGCGATGCGATATGATGCGATGCGATGCGACGCGATGCGATGCGATATGATGCGGGGCGATGCGAGGCGATGCGAGGCGATGCGAGGCGATGCGATGCGATGCGATGCGATGCGACGCGATGCAATGCGATGCGATGCGATGCTATGCGATGAGATGCGAGGCGATGCGAGGCGATGCGATGCGAGGCGATGCGAGGCGATGTGAGGCGATGCGATGCGATGCGATGCGAGGCGATGCGAGGCGATGTGAGGCGATGCGATGCGATGCGATGCGATGCGATGCGAGGCGATGCGAGGCGATGTGAGGCGATGCGATGCGATGCGATGCGAGGCGATGCGAGGCGATGTGAGGCGATGCGATGCGATGCGATGCGATGCGTTGAGATGCGATGCGAGGCGATGCGAGGCGATGCGATGCGATGCGATGCGATGCGATGCGATACGATGCGATGCGAGGCGATGCGAGGCGATGCGAGGCGATGCGATGCGATGAGATGCGATGCGATGCGATACGATGCGATGCGATACGATGCGATGCGAGGCGATGCGAGGCGATGCGAGGCGATGCGATGAGATGCGAGGCGATGCGAGGCGATGCGATGCGATGCGACGCGATGCGATGCGATGCGATGCGATGCGATGCGATACGATGCGATGCGAGGCGATGCGAGGCGATGCGAGGCGATGCGATGAGATGCGAGGCGATGCGAGGCGATGCGATGCGATGCGACGCGATGCGATGCGATGCGATACGATGCGATACGATGCGATGCGAGGCGATGCGATGCGATGCGACGCGATGCGATGCGATATGATGCGATGCGATGCGATGCGAGGCGATGCGAGGCGATGCGATGCGATGCGATGCGATACGATGCGATACGATGCGATGCGAGGCGATGCGAGGCGATGCGAGGCGATGCGATGCGATGAGATGCGATGCAATGCGATACGATGCGATGCGATCTGATGCGATGCGAGGCGATGCGAGGCGATGCGAGGCGATGCGATGCGTTGAGATGCGATGCGATGCGATGCGACGCGATGCAATGCGATGCGATGCGATGCTATGCGATGAGATGCGAGGCGATGCGATGCGATGCTATGCGATGAGATGTGAGGCGATGCGAGGCGATGCGATGCGATGCGAGGCGATGCGAGGCGATGCGAGGCGATGCGAGGCGATGCTATGCGATGAGATGTGAGGCGATGCGAGGCGATGCGATGCGATGCGAGGCGATGCGATGCGATGCTATGCGATGAAATGCGAGGCGATGCGATGCGATGCTATGCGATGAGATGTGAGGCGATGCGAGGCGATGTGATGCGATGCGATGCGATGCGATGCGATACGATGCGATGCGAGGCGATGCGAGGCGATGCGAGGCGATGCGATGCGATGAGATGCGATGCGATGCGATACGATGCGATGCGATACGATGCGATGCGAGGCGATGCGAGGCGATGCGAGGCGATGCGATGCGATGAGATGCGATGCAATGCGATACGATGCGATGCGATCTGATGCGATGCGAGGCGATGCGAGGCGATGCGAGGCGATGCGATGCGTTGAGATGCGATGCGATGCGATGCGACGCGATGCAATGCGATGCGATGCGATGCTATGCGATGAGATGCGAGGCGATGCGATGCGATGCTATGCGATGAGATGTGAGGCGATGCGAGGCGATGCGATGCGATGCGAGGCGATGCGAGGCGATGCGAGGCGATGCGAGGCGATGCTATGCGATGAGATGTGAGGCGATTCGAGGCGATGCGATGCGATGCGAGGCGATGCGATGCGATGCTATGCGATGAGATGCGAGGCGATGCGATGCGATGCTATGCGATGAGATGTGAGGCGATGCGAGGCGATGCGATGCGATGCGAGGCGATGCGAGGCGATGCGAGGCGATGTGATGCGATGCGATGCGATGCGATGCGATACGATGCGATGCGAGGCGATGCGAGGCGATGCGAGGCGATGCGATGCGATGAGATGCGATGCGATGCGATACGATGCGATGCGATACGATGCGATGCGAGGCGATGCGAGGCGATGCGAGGCGATGCGATGAGATGCGAGGCGATGCGAGGCGATGCGATGCGATGCGACGCAATGCGATGCGATGCGATGCGATGCGATGCGATGCGATGCGACGCGATGCGATGCGACGCGATGCGATGCGATATGATGCGATGCGATGCGATGCGAGGCGATGCGAGGCGATGCGATGCGATGCGATGCGATGCGATGCGAGGCGATGCGAGGCGATGCAAGGCGATGCGATGCGATGAGATGCGATGCGATGCGATGCGAGGCGATGCGAGGTGTTACGAGGCGATGCGATGCGATGCGATCTGATGCGATGCGAGGCGATGCGATATGATGCGATGCGATGCGACGCGAGGCGATGCGATATGATGCGATGCGATGCGACGCGATGCGATGCGATATGATGCGATGCGATGCGATGCGATATGATGCAATGCGATGCGACGCGATGCGATGCGATATGATGCGGGGCGATGCGAGGCGATGCGAGGCGATGCGAGGCGATGCGATGCGATGCGATGCGATGCGACGCGATGCAATGCGATGCGATGCGATGCTATGCGATGAGATGCGAGGCGATGCGAGGCGATGCGATGCGATGCGACGCGACGCGATGCGATATGATGCGATGCGATGCGATGCGATATGATGCGATGCGATGCGACGCGATGCGATGCGAGGCGATGTGAGGCGATGCGATGCGATGCGATGCGAGGCGATGCGATGCGAGGCGATGCGAGGCGATGTGAGGCGATGCGATGCGATGCGATGCGATGCGATGCGAGGCGATGCGAGGCGATGTGAGGCGATGCGATGCGATGCGATGCGATGCGATGCGAGGCGATGCGAGGCGATGTGAGGCGATGCGATGCGATGCGATGCGATGCGTTGAGATGCGATGCGAGGCGATGCGAGGCGATGCGATGCGATGCGATGCGATGCGATGCGATACGATGCGATGCGAGGCGATGCGAGGCGATGCGAGGCGATGCGATGCGATGAGATGCGATGCGATGCGATACGATGCGATGCGATACGATGCGATGCGAGGCGATGCGAGGCGATGCGAGGCGATGCGATGAGATGCGAGGCGATGCGAGGCGATGCGATGCGATGCGACGCGATGCGATGCGATGCGATGCGATGCGATGCGATACGATGCGATGCGAGGCGATGCGAGGCGATACGAGGCGATGCGATGAGATGCGAGGCGATGCGAGGCGATGCGATGCGATGCGACGCGATGCGATGCGATGCGATGCGATGCGATGCGATGCGATACGATGCGATGCGAGGCGATGCGATGCGATGCGACGCTATGCGATGCGATATGATGCGATGCGATGCGATGCGAGGCGATGCGAGGCGATGCGATGCGATGCGATGCGATGCGATACGATGCGATGCGAGGCGATGCGAGGCGATGCGAGGCGATGCGATGCGATGAGATGCGATGCAATGCGATACGATGCGATGCGATACGATGCGACGCTATGCGATGCGATATGATGCGATGCGATGCGATACGATGCGATGCGAGGCGATGCGATGCGATGCGATGCGATGCGATACGATGCGATGCGAGGCGATGCGATGCGATGCGACGCTATGCGATGCGATGCGATGCGATGCGATGCGATACGCTGCGATGCGAGGCGATGCGATGCGATGCGACGCTATGCGATGCGATATGATGCGATGCGATGCGATGCGAGGCGATGCGAGGCGATGCGATGCGATGCGATGCGATGCGATACGATGCGATGCGAGGCGATGCGAGGCGATGCGAGGCGATGCGATGCGATGCGATGCGATCTGATGCGATGCGAGGCGATGCGAGGCGATGCGATGCGTTGAGATGCGATGCGATGCGATGCGACGCGATGCAATGCGATGCGATGCGATGCTATGCGATGAAATGCAAGGCGATGCAAGGCGATGCGATGCGATGCGACGCGATGCGATGCGATATGATGCGATGCGATGCGATGCGATATGATGCGATGCGATGCGACGCGATGCGATGCGATATGATGCGAGGCGATGCGAGGCGATGCGAGGCGATGCGATGCGATGCGATGCGATGCGACGCGATGCAATGCGATGCGATGCGATGCTATGCGATGAGATGCGAGGCGATGCGAAACGATGCGATGCGATGCGACGCGATGCGATGCGATATGATGAGATGCGAGGCGATGCGAGGCGATGCGATGCGATGCGACGCGATGCGATGCGATATGATGCGATGCGATGCGGTGCGATATGATGCGATGCGATGCGACGCGATGCGATGCGAGGCGATGTGAGGCGATGCGATGCGATGCGATGCGAGGCGATGCGATGCGAGGCGATGCGAGGCGATGTGAGGCGATGCGATGCGATGCGATGCGATGCGATGCGAGGCGATGCGAGGCGAAGTGAGGCGATGCGATGCGATGCGATGCGATGCGATGCGAGGCGATGCGAGGTGTTGCGAGGCAATGCGATGCGATGCGATCTGATGCGATGCGAGGCGATGCGATATGATGCGATGCGATGCGACGCGAGGCGATGCGATATGATGCGATGCGATGCGACGCGATGCGATGCGATATGATGCGATGCGATGCGATGCGATATGATGCGATGCGATGCGACGCGATGCGATGCGATATGATGCGAGGCGATGCGAGGCGATGCGAGGCGATGCGAGGCGATGCGATGCGATGCGATGCGATGCGACGCGATGCAATGCGATGCGATGCGATGCTATGCGATGAGATGCGAGGCGATGCGAGGCGATGCGATGCGATGCGACGCGATGCGATGCGATATGATGCGATGCGATGCGATGCGATATGATGCGATGCGATGCGACGCGATGCGATGCGAGGCGAAGTGAGGCGATGCGATGCGATGCGATGCGAGGCGATGCGATGCGAGGCGATGCGAGGCGATGTGAGGCGATGCGATGCGATGCGATGCGATGCGATGCGAGGCGATGCGAGGCGATGTGAGGCGATGCGATGCGATGCGATGCGAGGCGATGCGATGCGAGGCGATGCGAGGCGATGGGAGGCGATGCGTTGCGATGCGATGCGATGCGATGCGAGGCGATGCGAGGCGATGTGAGGCGATGCGATGCGATGCGATGCGATGCGTTGAGATGCGATGCGAGGCGATGCGAGGCGATGTGATGCGATGCGATGCGATGCGATGCGATACGATGCGATGCGAGGCGATGCGATGCGATGCGACGCGATGCGATGCGACGCGATGCGATGCGATATGATGCGATGCGAGGCGATGCGATGCGATGCGACGCGATGCGATGCGATGCGATGCGATGCGATGCGATACGATGCGATGCGAGGCGATGCGATGCGATGCGACGCGATGCGATGCGACGCGATGCGATGCGATATGATGCGATGCGATGCGATGCGAGGCGATGCGAGGCGATGCGAGGCGATGTGAGGCGATGCGATGCGATGCGATGCGATGCGTTGAGATGCGATGCGAGGCGATGCGAGGCGATGTGATGCGATGCGATGCGATGCGATGCGATACGATGCGATGCGAGGCGATGCGATGCGATGCGACGCGATGCGATGCGACGCGATGCGATGCGATATGATGCGATGCGATGCGATGCGAGGCGATGCGAGGCGATGCGATGCGATGCGATGCGATGCGATGCGAGGCGATGCGAGGCGATGCAAGGCGATGCGATGCGATGAGATGCGATGCGATGCGATGCGAGGCGATGCGAGGTGTTGCGAGGCGATGCGATGCGATGCGATCTGATGCGATGCGAGGCGATGCGATATGATGCGATGCGATGCGACGCGAGGCGATGCGATATGATGCGATGCGATGCGACGCGATGCGATGCGATATGATGCGATGCGATGCGATGCGATATGATGCGATGCGATGCGACGCGATGCGATGCGATATGATGCGGGGCGATGCGAGGCGATGCGAGGCGATGCGAGGCGATGCGATGCGATGCGATGCGATGCGACGCGATGCAATGCGATGCGATGCGATGCTATGCGATGAGATGCGAGGCGATGCGAGGCGATGCGATGCGATGCGACGCGATGCGATGCGATATGATGCGATGCGATGCGATGCGATATGATGCGACGCGATGCGACGCGATGCGATGCGAGGCGATGTGAGGCGATGCGATGCGATGCGATGCGAGGCGATGCGATGCGAGGCGATGCGAGGCGATGTGAGGCGATGCGATGCGATGCGATGCGATGCGATGCGAGGCGATGCGAGGCGATGTGAGGCGATGCGATGCGATGCGATGCGAGGCGATGCGAGGCGATGTGAGGCGATGCGATGCGATGCGATGCGATGCGTTGAGATGCGATGCGAGGCGATGCGAGGCGATGCGATGCGATGCGATGCGATGCGATGCGATACGATGCGATGCGAGGCGATGCGAGGCGATGCGAGGCGATGCGATGCGATGAGATGCGATGCGATGCGATACGATGCGATGCGATACGATGCGATGCGAGGCGATGCGAGGCGATGCGAGGCGATGCGATGAGATGCGAGGCGATGCGAGGCGATGCGATGCGATGCGACGCGATGCGATGCGATGCGATGCGATGCGATACGATGCGATGCGAGGCGATGCGAGGCGATGCGAGGCGATGCGATGAGATGCGAGGCGATGCGAGGCGATGCGATGCGATGCGACGCGATGCGATGCGATGCGATGCGATGCGATACGATGCGATGCGAGGCGATGCGATGCGATGCGACGCGATGCGATGCGATATGATGCGATGCGATGCGATGCGAGGCGATGCGAGGCGATGCGATGCGATGCGATGCGATACGATGCGATACGATGCGATGCGAGGCGATGCGAGGCGATGCGAGGCGATGCGATGCGATGAGATGCGATGCAATGCGATACGATGCGATGCGATCTGATGCGATGCGAGGCGATGCGAGGCGATGCGAGGCGATGCGATGCGTTGAGATGCGATGCGATGCGATGCGACGCGATGCAATGCGATGCGATGCGATGCTATGCGATGAGATGCGAGGCGATGCGATGCGATGCTATGCGATGAGATGTGAGGCGATGCGAGGCGATGCGATGCGATGCGAGGCGATGCGAGGCGATGCGAGGCGATGCGAGGCGATGCTATGCGATGAGATGTGAGGCGATGCGAGGCGATGCGATGCGATGCGAGGCGATGCGATGCGATGCTATGCGATGAAATGCGAGGCGATGCGATGCGATGCTATGCGATGAGATGTGAGGCGATGCGAGGCGATGTGATGCGATGCGATGCGATGCGATGCGATACGATGCGATGCGAGGCGATGCGAGGCGATGCGAGGCGATGCGATGCGATGAGATGCGATGCGATGCGATACGATGCGATGCGATACGATGCGATGCGAGGCGATGCGAGGCGATGCGATGCGATGCGATGCGATGCGATGCGATACGATGCGATGCGAGGCGATGCGAGGCGATGCGATGAGATGCGATGCGATGCGATACGATGCGAGGCGATGCGAGGCGATGCGATGCGATGCGACGCGATGCGATGCGATGCGATGCGATGCGATGCGATACGATGCGATGCGAGGCAATGCGATGCGATGCGACGCGATGCGATGCGACGCGATGCGATGCGATATGATGCGATGCGATGCGATGCGAGGCGATGCGAGGCGATGCGATGCGATGCGATGCGATGCGATGCGAGGCGATGCGAGGCGATGCAAGGCGATGCGATGCGATGAGATGCGATGCGATGCGATGCGAGGCGATGCGAGGTGTTGCGAGGCGATGCGATGCGATGCGATCTGATGCGATGCGAGGCGATGCGATATGATGCGATGCGATGCGACGCGAGGCGATGCGATATGATGCGATGCGACGCGACGCGATGCGATGCGATATGATGCGATGCGATGCGATGCGATATGATGCGATGCGATGCGACGCGATGCAATGCGATGCGATGCGATGCTATGCGATGAGATGCGAGGCGATGCGAGGCGATGCGATGCGATGCGACGCGACGCGATGCAATGCGATGCGATGCGATGCTATGCGATGAGATGCGAGGCGATGCGAGGCGATGCGATGCGATATGATGCGGGGCGATGCGAGGCGATGCGAGGCGATGCGAGGCGATGCGATGCGATGCGATGCGATGCGACGCGATGCAATGCGATGCGATGCGATGCTATGCGATGAGATGCGAGGCGATGCGAGGCGATGCGATGCGATGCGACGCGACGCGATGCGATATGATGCGATGCGATGCGATGCGATATGATGCGATGCGATGCGATGCGATGCGATGCGATGCGATACGATGCGATGCGAGGCGATGCGAATCGATGCGAGGCGATGCGATGGGATGAGATGCGATGCGATGCGATACGATGCGATGCGATACGATGCGATGCGCGGCGATGCGAGGCGATGCGAGGCGATGCGATGAGATGCGAGGCGATGCGAGGCGATGCGATGCGATGCGACGCGATGCGATGCGATGCGATGCGACGCGATGCGATGCGATATGATGCGATGCGATGCGATGCGAGGCGATGCGAGGCGATGCGATGCGATGCGATGCCATGCGATGCGAGGCGATGCGAGGCGATGCAAGGCGATGCGATGCGATGAGATGCGATGCGATGCGATGCGAGGCGATGCGAGGTGTTGCGAGGCGATGCGATGCGATGCGATCTGATGCGATGCGAGGCGATGCGATATGATGCGATGCGATGCGACGCGAGGCGATGCGATATGATGCGATGCGATGCGACGCGATGCGATGCGATATGATGCGATGCGATGCGATGCGATATGATGCGATGCGATGCGACGCGATGCGATGCGATATGATGCGGGGCGATGCGAGGCGATGCGAGGCGATGCGAGGCGATGCGATGCGATGCGATGCGATGCGACGCGATGCAATGCGATGCGATGCGATGCTATGCGATGAGATGCGAGGCGATGCGAGGCGATGCGATGCGATGCGACGCGATGCGATGCGATATGATGCGATGCGATGCGATGCGATATGATGCGACGCGATGCGACGCGATGCGAGGCGATGCGATGCGAGGCGATGCGAGGCGATGTGAGGCGATGCGATGCGATGCGATGCGATGCGATGCGAGGCGATGCGAGGCGATGTGAGGCGATGCGATGCGATGCGATGCGAGGCGATGCGATGCGAGGCGATGCGAGGCGATGTGAGGCGATGCGATGCGATGCGATGCGATGCGATGCGAGGCGATGCGAGGCGATGTGAGGCGATGCGATGCGATGCGATGCGATGCGATGCGAGGCGATGCGAGGCGATGTGAGGCGATGCGATGCGATGCGATGCGATGCGTTGAGATGCGATGCGAGGCGATGCGAGGCGATGCCATGCGATGCGATGCGATGCGATGCGATACGATGCGATGCGAGGCGATGCGAGGCGATGCGAGGCGATGCGAGGCGATGCGATGCGATGAGATGCGATGCGATGCGATACGATGCGATGCGATACGATGCGATGCGAGGCGATGCGAGGCGATGCGAGGCGATGCGATGAGATGCGAGGCGATGCGAGGCGATGCGATGCGATGCGACGCGATGCGATGCGATGCGATGCGATGCGATGCGATACGATGCGATGCGAGGCGATGCGAGGCGATGCGAGGCGATGCGATGAGATGCGAGGCGATGCGAGGCGATGCGATGCGATGCGATGCGATGCGATGCCATGCGATGCGAGGCGATGCGAGGCGATGCAAGGCGATGCGATGCGATGCGATGCGATGCGATGCCATGCGATGCGAGGCGATGCGAGGCGATGCGAGGCGATGCGAGGCGATGCGATGCGATGCGATGCCATGCGATGCGAGGCGATGCGAGGCGATGCAAGGCGATGCGATGCGATGAGATGCGATGCGATGCGATGCGAGGCGATGCGAGGTGTTGCGAGGCGATGCGATGCGATGCGATCTGATGCGATGCGAGGCGATGCGATATGATGCGATGCGATGCGACGCGAGGCGATGCGATATGATGCGATGCGATGCGACGCGATGCGATGCGATATGATGCGATGCGATGCGATGCGATATGATGCGATGCGATGCGACGCGATGCGATGCGATATGATGCGGGGCGATGCGAGGCGATGCGAGGCGATGCGAGGCGATGCGATGCGATGCGATGCGATGCGACGCGATGCAATGCGATGCGATGCGATGCTATGCGATGAGATGCGAGGCGATGCGAGGCGATGCGATGCGATGCGACGCGATGCGATGCGATATGATGCGATGCGATGCGATGCGATATGATGCGACGCGATGCGACGCGATGCGAGGCGATGCGATGCGAGGCGATGCGAGGCGATGTGAGGCGATGCGATGCGATGCGATGCGATGCGATGCGAGGCGATGCGAGGCGATGTGAGGCGATGCGATGCGATGCGATGCGAGGCGATGCGATGCGAGGCGATGCGAGGCGATGTGAGGCGATGCGATGCGATGCGATGCGATGCGATGCGAGGCGATGCGAGGCGATGTGAGGCGATGCGATGCGATGCGATGCGATGCGATGCGAGGCGATGCGAGGCGATGTGAGGCGATGCGATGCGATGCGATGCGATGCGTTGAGATGCGATGCGAGGTGATGCGAGGCGATGCCATGCGATGCGATGCGATGCGATGCGATACGATGCGATGCGAGGCGATGCGAGGCGATGCGAGGCGATGCGATGCGAGGCGATGCGAGGCGATGCGAGGCGATGCGATGAGATGCGAGGCGATGCGAGGCGATGCGATGAGATGCGAGGCGATGCGAGGCGATGCGATGCGATGCGATGCGATGCCATGCGATGCGAGGCGATGCGAGGCGATGCGAGGCGATGCGAGGCGATGCGATGCGATGCGATGCCATGCGATGCGAGGCGATGCGAGGCGATGCAAGGCGATGCGATGCGATGAGATGCGATGCGATGCGATGCGAGGCGATGCGAGGTGTTGCGAGGCGATGCGATGCGATGCGATCTGATGCGATGCGAGGCGATGCGATATGATGCGATGCGATGCGACGCGAGGCGATGCGATATGATGCGATGCGATGCGACGCGATGCGATGCGATATGATGCGATGCGATGCGATGCGATATGATGCGATGCGATGCGACGCGATGCGATGCGATATGATGCGGGGCGATGCGAGGCGATGCGAGGCGATGCGAGGCGATGCGATGCGATGCGATGCGATGCGACGCGATGCAATGCGATGCGATGCGATGCTATGCGATGAGATGCGAGGCGATGCGAGGCGATGCGATGCGATGCGACGCGATGCGATGCGATATGATGCGATGCGATGCGATGCGATATGATGCGACGCGATGCGACGCGATGCGAGGCGATGCGATGCGAGGCGATGCGAGGCGATGTGAGGCGATGCGATGCGATGCGATGCGATGCGATGCGAGGCGATGCGAGGCGATGTGAGGCGATGCGATGCGATGCGATGCGAGGCGATGCGATGCGAGGCGATGCGAGGCGATGTGAGGCGATGCGATGCGATGCGATGCGATGCGATGCGAGGCGATGCGAGGCGATGTGAGGCGATGCGATGCGATGCGATGCGATGCGATGCGAGGCGATGCGAGGCGATGTGAGGCGATGCGATGCGATGCGATGCGATGCGTTGAGATGCGATGCGAGGCGATGCGAGGCGATGCAAGGCGATGCGATGAGATGCGAGGCGATGCGAGGCGATGCGATGCGATGCGACGCGATGCGATGCGATGCGATGCGATGCGATGCGATACGATGCGATGCGAGGCGATGCGAGGCGATGCGAGGCGATGCGATGAGATGCGAGGCGATGCGAGGCGATGCGATGCGATGCGACGCGATGCGATGCGATGCGATGCGATGCGATACGATGCGATGCGAGGCGATGCGATGCGATGCGACGCGATGCGATGCGATATGATGCGATGCGATGCGATGCGAGGCGATGCGAGGCGATGCGATGCGATACGATGCGATGCGAGGCGATGCGAGGCGATGCGAGGCGATGCGAGGCGATGCGATGCGATGAGCTGCGATGCAATGCGATACGATGCGATGCGATCTGATGCGATGCGAGGCGATGCGAGGCGATGCGAGGCGATGCGAGGCGATGCGATGCGTTGAGATGCGATGCGATGCGATGCGACGCGATGCAATGCGATGCGATGCGATGCTATGCGATGAGATGCGAGGCGATGCGATGCGATGCTATGCGATGAGATGTGAGGCGATGCGAGGCGATGCGATGCGATGCGAGGCGATGCGAGGCGATGCGAGGCGATGCGAGGCGATGCTATGCGATGAGATGTGAGGCGATGCGAGGCGATGCGATGCGATGCGAGGCGATGCGATGCGATGCTATGCGATGAGATGCGAGGCGATGCGATGCGATGCTATGCGATGAGATGTGAGGCGATGCGAGGCGATGCGATGCGATGCGAGGCGATGCGAGGCGATGCGAGGCGATGTGATGCGATGCGATGCGATGCGATGCGATACGATGCGATGCGAGGCGATGCGAGGCGATGCGAGGCGATGCGATGCGATGCGATCTGATGCGATGCGAGGCGATGCGATATGATGCGATGCGATGCGACGCGAGGCGATGCGATATGATGCGATGCGATGCGACGCGATGCGATGCGATATGATGCGATGCGATGCGATGCGATATGATGCGATGCGATGCGACGCGATGCAATGCGATGCGATGCGATGCTATGCGATGAGATGCTAGGCGATGCGAGGCGATGCGATGCGATGCGATGCGATGCGATGCGACGCGATGCAATGCGATGCGATGCGATGCTATGCGATGAGATGCGAGGCGATGCGAGGCGATGCGATGCGATGCGACGCGATGCAATGCGATGCGATGCGATGCTATGCGATGAGATGCGAGGCGATGCGAGGCGATGCGATGCGATGCGACGCGACGCGATGCGATATGATGCGATGCGATGCGATGCGATATGATGCGATGCGATGCGATGCGATGCGATGCGATGCGATACGATGCGATGCGAGGCGATGCGAATCGATGCGAGGCGATGCGATGGGATGAGATGCGATGCGATGCGATACGATGCGATGCGATACGATGCGATGCGAGGCGATGCGAGGCGATGCGAGGCGATGCGATGAGATGCGAGGCGATGCGAGGCGATGCGATGCGATGCGACGCGATGCGATGCGATGCGATGCGATGCGATGCGATACGATGCGATGCGAGGCGATGCGATGCGATGCGACGCGATGCGATGCGACGCGATGCGATGCGATATGATGCGATGCGATGCGATGCGAGGCGATGCGAGGCGATGCGATGCGATGCGATGCGATGCGATGCGAGGCGATGCGAGGCGATGCAAGGCGATGCGATGCGATGAGATGCGATGCGATGCGAAGCGAGGCGATGCGAGGTGTTGCGAGGCGATGCGATGCGATGCGATCTGATGCGATGCGAGGCGATGCGATATGATGCGATGCGATGCGACGCGAGGCGATGCGATATGATGCGATGCGATGCGACGCGATGCGATGCGATATGATGCGATGCGATGCGATGCGATATGATGCGATGCGATGCGACGCGATGCGATGCGATATGATGCGGGGCGAGGCGAGGCGATGCGAGGCGATGCGAGGCGATGCGATGCGATGCGATGCGATGCGACGCGATGCAATGCGATGCGATGCGATGCTATGCGATGAGATGCGAGGCGATGCGAGGCGATGCGATGCGATGCGACGCGATGCGATGCGATATGATGCGATGCGATGCGATGCGATATGATGCGACGCGATGTGACGCGATGCGATGCGAGGCGATGTGAGGCGATGCGATGCGATGCGATGCGAGGCGATGCGATGCGAGGCGATGCGAGGCGATGTGAGGCGATGCGATGCGATGCGATGCGATGCGATGCGAGGCGATGCGAGGCGATGTGAGGCGATGCGATGCGATGCGATGCGATGCGATGCGAGGCGATGCGACGCGATGTGAGGCGATGCGATGCGATGCGATGCGATGCGTTGAGATGCGATGCGAGGCGATGCGAGGCGATGCGATGCGATGCGATGCGATACGATGCGATGCGATGCGATACGATGCGATGCGATGCGATACGATGCGATGCGATGCGATGCGATGCGATGCGAGGCGATGCGAGGCGATGTGAGGCGATGCGATGCGATGCGATGCGATGCGTTGAGATGCGATGCGAGGCGATGCGAGGCGATGCGATGCGATGCGATGCGATGCGATGCGATACGATGCGATGCGATGCGATACGATGCGATGCGATGCGATGCGATGCGATGCGAGGCGATGCGAGGCGATGTGAGGCGATGCGATGCGATGCGATGCGATGCGTTGAGATGCGATGCGAGGCGATGCGAGGCGATGCGAGGCGATGCGAGGCGATGCGAGGCGATGCGATGCGATGAGATGCGATGCGATGCGATACGATGCGATGCGATACGATGCGATGCGAGGCGATGCGAGGCGATGCGAGGCGATGCGATGAGATGCGAGGCGATGCGAGGCGATGCGATGCGATGCGACGCGATGCGATGCGATGCGATGCGATGCGATGCGATACGATGCGATGCGAGGCGATGCGAGGCGATGCGAGGCGATGCGATGAGATGCGAGGCGATGCGAGGCGATGCGATGCGATGCGACGCGATGCGATGCGATGCGATGCGATGCGATACGATGCGATGCGAGGCGATGCGATGCGATGCGACGCGATGCGATGCGATATGATGCGATGCGATGCGATGCGAGGCGATGCGAGGCGATGCGATGCGATACGATGCGATGCGAGGCGATGCGAGGCGATGCGAGGCGATGCGAGGCGATGCGAGGCGATGCGATGCGATGAGCTGCGATGCAATGCGATACGATGCGATGCGATCTGATGCGATGCGAGGCGATGCGAGGCGATGCGAGGCGATGCGAGGCGATGCGATGCGTTGAGATGCGATGCGATGCGATGCGACGCGATGCAATGCGATGCGATGCGATGCGATGCGATGCGAGGCGATGTGAGGCGATGCGATGCGATGCGATGCGAGGCGATGCGATGCGAGGCGATGCGAGGCGATGTGAGGCGATGCGATGCGATGCGATGCGATGCGATGCGAGGCGATGCGAGGCGATGTGAGGCGATGCGATGCGATGCGATGCGATGCGATGCGAGGCGATGCGATGCGATGCGATGCGAGGCGATGCGATGCGAGGCGATGCGAGGCGATGTGAGGCGATGCGATGCGATGCGATGCGATGCGATGCGAGGCGATGCGAGGCGATGTGAGGCGATGCGATGCGATGCGATGCGATGCGATGCGAGGCGATGCGACGCGATGTGAGGCGATGCGATGCGATGCGATGCGATGCGTTGAGATGCGATGCGAGGCGATGCGAGGCGATGCGATGCGATGCGATGCGATACGATGCGATGCGATGCGATACGATGCGATGCGATGCGATACGATGCGATGCGATGCGATGCGATGCGATGCGAGGCGATGCGAGGCGATGTGAGGCGATGCGATGCGATGCGATGCGATGCGTTGAGATGCGATGCGAGGCGATGCGAGGCGATGCGATGCGATGCGATGCGATGCGATGCGATACGATGCGATGCGATGCGATACGATGCGATGCGATGCGATGCGATGCGATGCGAGGCGATGCGAGGCGATGTGAGGCGATGCGATGCGATGCGATGCGATGCGTTGAGATGCGATGCGAGGCGATGCGAGGCGATGCGAGGCGATGCGAGGCGATGCGAGGCGATGCGATGCGATGAGATGCGATGCGATGCGATACGATGCGATGCGATACGATGCGATGCGAGGCGATGCGAGGCGATGCGAGGCGATGCGATGAGATGCGAGGCGATGCGAGGCGATGCGATGCGATGCGACGCGATGCGATGCGATGCGATGCGATGCGATGCGATACGATGCGATGCGAGGCGATGCGAGGCGATGCGAGGCGATGCGATGAGATGCGAGGCGATGCGAGGCGATGCGATGCGATGCGACGCGATGCGATGCGATGCGATGCGATGCGATACGATGCGATGCGAGGCGATGCGATGCGATGCGACGCGATGCGATGCGATATGATGCGATGCGATGCGATGCGAGGCGATGCGAGGCGATGCGATGCGATACGATGCGATGCGAGGCGATGCGAGGCGATGCGAGGCGATGCGAGGCGATGCGATGCGATGAGCTGCGATGCAATGCGATACGATGCGATGCGATCTGATGCGATGCGAGGCGATGCGAGGCGATGCGAGGCGATGCGAGGCGATGCGATGCGTTGAGATGCGATGCGATGCGATGCGACGCGATGCAATGCGATGCGATGCGATGCGATGCTATGCGATGAGATGTGAGGCGATGCGAGGCGATGCGATGCGATGCGAGGCGATGCGAGGCGATGCGAGGCGATGCGAGGCGATGCTATGCGATGAGATGTGAGGCAATGCGAGGCGATGCGATGCGATGCGAGGCGATGCGATGCGATGCTATGCGATGAGATGCGAGGCGATGCGATGCGATGCGATGCGATGCGAGGCGATGCGAGGCGATGCGAGGCGATGCGAGGCGATGCTATGCGATGAGATGTGAGGCGATGCGAGGCGATGCGATGCGATGCGAGGCGATGCGATGCGATGCTATGCGATGAGATGCGAGGCGATGCGATGCGATGCTATGCGATGAGATGTGAGGCGATGCGAGGCGATGCGATGCGATGCGAGGCGATGCGAGGCGATGCGAGGCGATGCGAGGCGATGCTATGCGATGAGATGTGAGGCGATGCGAGGCGATGCGATGCGATGCGAGGCGATGCGATGCGATGCTATGCGATGAGATGCGAGGCGATGCGATGCGATGCTATGCGATGAGATGTGAGGCGATGCGAGGCGATGCGATGCGATGCGAGGCGATGCGAGGCGATGCGAGGCGATGTGATGCGATGCGATGCGATGCGATGCGATACGATGCGATGCGAGGCGATGCGAGGCGATGCGAGGCGATGCGATGCGATGCGATCTGATGCGATGCGAGGCGATGCGATATGATGCGATGCGATGCGACGCGAGGCGATGCGATATGATGCGATGCGATGCGACGCGATGCGATGCGATATGATGCGATGCGATGCGATGCGATATGATGCGATGCGATGCGACGCGATGCAATGCGATGCGATGCGATGCTATGCGATGAGATGCGAGGCGATGCGAGGCGATGCGATGCGATGCGATGCGATGCGATGCGACGCGATGCAATGCGATGCGATGCGATGCTATGCGATGAGATGCGAGGCGATGCGAGGCGATGCGATGCGATGCGACGCGATGCAATGCGATGCGATGCGATGCTATGCGATGAGATGCGAGGCGATGCGAGGCGATGCGATGCGATGCGACGCGACGCGATGCGATATGATGCGATGCGATGCGATGCGATATGATGCGATGCGATGCGATGCGATGCGATGCGATGCGATACGATGCGATGCGAGGCGATGCGAATCGATGCGAGGCGATGCGATGGGATGAGATGCGATGCGATGCGATACGATGCGATGCGATATGATGCGATGCGATGCGACGCGATGCGATGCGATATGATGCGGGGCGATGCGAGGCGATGCGAGGCGATGCGAGGCGATGCGATGCGATGCGATGCGATGCGACGCGATGCAATGCGATGCGATGCGATGCTATGCGATGAGATGCGAGGCGATGCGAGGCGATGCGATGCGATGCGACGCGATGCGATGCGATATGATGCGATGCGATGCGATGCGATATGATGCGACGCGATGCGACGCGATGCGATGCGAGGCGATGTGAGGCGATGCGATGCGATGCGATGCGAGGCGATGCGATGCGAGGCGATGCGAGGCGATGTGAGGCGATGCGATGCGATGCGATGCGATGCGATGCGAGGCGATGCGAGGCGATGTGAGGCGATGCGATGCGATGCGATGCGATGCGATGCGAGGCGATGCGAGGCGATGTGAGGCGATGCGATGCGATGCGATGCGATGCGTTGAGATGCGATGCGAGGCGATGCGAGGCGATGCGATGCGATGCGATGCGATACGATGCGATGCGATGCGATACGATGCGATGCGATGCGATACGATGCGATGCGATGCGATGCGATGCGATGCGAGGCGATGCGAGGCGATGTGAGGCGATGCGATGCGATGCGATGCGATGCGTTGAGATGCGATGCGAGGCGATGCGAGGCGATGCGATGCGATGCGATGCGATGCGATGCGATACGATGCGATGCGATGCGATACGATGCGATGCGATGCGATGCGATGCGATGCGAGGCGATGCGAGGCGATGTGAGGCGATGCGATGCGATGCGATGCGATGCGTTGAGATGCGATGCGAGGCGATGCGAGGCGATGCGAGGCGATGCGAGGCGATGCGAGGCGATGCGATGCGATGAGATGCGATGCGATGCGATACGATGCGATGCGATACGATGCGATGCGAGGCGATGCGAGGCGATGCGAGGCGATGCGATGAGATGCGAGGCGATGCGAGGCGATGCGATGCGATGCGACGAGATGCGATGCGATGCGATGCGATGCGATGCGATACGATGCGATGCGAGGCGATGCGAGGCGATGCGAGGCGATGCGATGAGATGCGAGGCGATGCGAGGCGATGCGATGCGATGCGACGCGATGCGATGCGATGCGATGCGATGCGATACGATGCGATGCGAGGCGATGCGATGCGATGCGACGCGATGCGATGCGATATGATGCGATGCGATGCGATGCGAGGCGATGCGAGGCGATGCGATGCGATGCGATGCGATGCGATGCGATACGATGCGATGCGAGGCGATGCGAGGCGATGCGAGGCGATGCGATGCTATGCGATGAGATGCGAGGCGATGCGATGCGATGCTATGCGATGAGATGCGAGGCGATGCGATGCGATGCTATGCGATGAGATGTGAGGCGATGCGAGGCGATGCGATGCGATGCGAGGCGATGCGAGGCGATGCGAGGCGATGCGAGGCGATGCTATGCGATGAGATGTGAGGCGATTCGAGGCGATGCGATGCGATGCGAGGCGATGCGATGCGATGCTATGCGATGAGATGCGAGGCGATGCGATGCGATGCTATGCGATGAGATGTGAGGCGATGCGAGGCGATGCGATGCGATGCGAGGCGATGCGAGGCGATGCGAGGCGATGTGATGCGATGCGATGCGATGCGATGCGATACGATGCGATGCGAGGCGATGCGAGGCGATGCGAGGCGATGCGATGCGATGAGATGCGATGCGATGCGATACGATGCGATGCGATACGATGCGATGCGAGGCGATGCGAGGCGATGCGAGGCGATGCGATGAGATGCGAGGCGATGCGAGGCGATGCGATGCGATGCGACGCGATGCGATGCGATGCGATGCGATGCGATGCGATGCGATGCGATACGATGCGATGCGAGGCGATGCGATGCGATGCGACGCGATGCGATGCGACGCGATGCGATGCGATATGATGCGATGCGATGCGATGCGAGGCGATGCGAGGCGATACGATGCGATGCGATGCGATGCGATGCGAGGCGATGCGAGGCGACGCAAGGCGATGCGATGCGATGAGATGCGATGCGATGCGATGCGAGGCGATGCGAGGTGTTGCGAGGCGATGCGATGCGATGCGATCTGATGCGATGCGAGGCGATGCGATATGATGCGATGCGATGCGACGCGAGGCGATGCGATATGATGCGATGCGATGCGACGCGATGCGATGCGATATGATGCGATGCGATGCGATGCGATATGATGCGATGCGATGCGACGCGATGCGATGCGATATGATGCGGGGCGATGCGAGGCGATGCGAGGCGATGCGAGGCGATGCGATGCGATGCGATGCGATGCGACGCGATGCAATGCGATGCGATGCGATGCTATGCGATGAGATGCGAGGCGATGCGAGGCGATGCGATGCGATGCGACGCGACGCGATGCGATATGATGCGATGCGATGCGATGCGATATGATGCGATGCGATGCGACGCGATGCGATGCGAGGCGATGTGAGGCGATGCGATGCGATGCGATGCGAGGCGATGCGATGCGAGGCGATGCGAGGCGATGTGAGGCGATGCGATGCGATGCGATGCGATGCGATGCGAGGCGATGCGAGGCGATGTGAGGCGATGCGATGCGATGCGATGCGATGCGATGCGAGGCGATGCGAGGCGATGTGAGGCGATGCGATGCGATGCGATGCGATGCGTTGAGATGCGATGCGAGGCGATGCGAGGCGATGCGATGCGATGCGATGCGATGCGATGCGATACGATGCGATGCGAGGCGATGCGAGGCGATGCGAGGCGATGCGATGCGATGAGATGCGATGCGATGCGATACGATGCGATGCGATACGATGCGATGCGAGGCGATGCGAGGCGATGCGAGGCGATGCGATGAGATGCGAGGCGATGCGAGGCGATGCGATGCGATGCGACGCGATGCGAGGCGATGCGATGCGTTGAGATGCGATGCGAGGCGATGCGAGGCGATGCGATGCGATGCGATGCGATGCGATGCGAGGCGATGCGAGGCGATGCGATGCGATGCGAGGCGATGCGAGGCGATGCGATGCGATGCGACGCGATGCGATGCGATGCGATGCGATGCGATGCGATGCGATGCGATGCGATGCGATACGATGCGATGCGATGCGATGCGATGCGATGCGATGCGATGCGATGCGATACGATGCGATGCGAGGCGATGCGATGCGATGCGACGCTATGCGATGCGATATGATGCTATGCGATGCGATGCGAGGCGATGCGAGGCGATGCGATGCGATGCGATGCGATGCGATACGATGCGATGCGAGGCGATGCGAGGCGATGCGAGGCGATGCGATGCGATGAGATGCGATGCAATGCGATACGATGCGATGCGATCTGATGCGATGCGAGGCGATGCGAGGCGATGCGATGCGTTGAGATGCGATGCGATGCGATGCGACGCGATGCAATGCGATGCGATGCGATGCTATGCGATGAGATGCGAGGCGATGCGATGCGATGCTATGCGATGAGATGTGAGGCGATGCGAGGCGATGCGATGCGATGCGAGGCGATGCGATGCGATGCGATGCGAGGCGATGCGAGGCGATGCGATGCGATGAGATGCGATGCAATGCGATACGATGCGATGCGATCTGATGCGATGCGAGGCGATGCGAGGCGATGCGATGCGTTGAGATGCGATGCGATGCGATGCGACGCGATGCAATGCGATGCGATGCGATGCTATGCGATGAGATGCGAGGCGATGCGATGCGATGCTATGCGATGAGATGTGAGGCGATGCGAGGCGATGCGATGCGATGCGAGGCGATGCGATGCGATGCGATACGATGCGATGCGAGGCGATGCGAGGCGATGCGAGGCGATGCGATGCGATGAGATGCGATGCAATGCGATACGATGCGATGCGATCTGATGCGATGCGAGGCGATGCGAGGCGATGCGATGCGTTGAGATGCGATGCGATGCGATGCGACGCGATGCAATGCGATGCGATGCGATGCTATGCGATGAGATGCGAGGCGATGCGATGCGATGCTATGCGATGAGATGTGAGGCGATGCGAGGCGATGCGATGCGATGCGAGGCGATGCGATGCGATGCGATACGATGCGATGCGAGGCGATGCGATGCGATGCGACGCTATGCGATGCGATATGATGCTGTGCGATGCGATGCGAGGCGATGCGAGGCGATGCGATGCGATGCGATGCGATGCGATACGATGCGATGCGAGGCGATGCGAGGCGATGCGAGGCGATGCGATGCGATGAGATGCGATGCAATGCGATACGATGCGATGCGATCTGATGCGATGCGAGGCGATGCGAGGCGATGCGATGCGTTGAGATGCGATGCGATGCGATGCGACGCGATGCAATGCGATGCGATGCGATGCTATGCGATGAGATGCGAGGCGATGCGATGCGATGCTATGCGATGAGATGTGAGGCGATGCGAGGCGATGCGATGCGATGCGAGGCGATGCGAGGCGATGCTATGCGATGAGATGCGATGCGATGCGATACGATGCGATGCGATGCGATGCGATGCGATGCGATACGATGCGATGCGATGCGATGCGAGGCGATGCGATACGATGCGAGGCGATGCTATGCGATGAGATGCGATGCGATGCGATACGATGCGATGCGATGCGATGCGATACGATGCGATGCGATGCGATGCGATGCGATGCGATACGATGCGATGCGATGCGATGCGAGGCGATGCGATACGATGCGATGCGATGCGATGCGATGCGATGCGATACGATTCGATGCGAGGCGATGCGAGGCGATGCGAGGCGATGCGATGCGATGCGATGCGATCTGATGCGATGCGAGGCGATGCGAGGCGATGCGATGCGTTGAGATGCGATGCGATGCGATGCGACGCGATGCAATGCGATGCGATGCGATGCTATGCGATGAAATGCAAGGCGATGCGAGGCGATGCGATGCGATGCGACGCGATGCGATGCGATATGATGCGATGCGATGCGATGCGATATGATGCGATGCGATGCGACGCGATGCGATGCGATATGATGCGAGGCGATGCGAGGCGATGCGAGGCGATGCGATGCGATGCGAGGCGATGCGAGGCGATGCGAGGCGATGCGATGAGATGCGAGGCGATGCGAGGCGATGCGATGCGATGCGACGCGATGCGATGCGATGCGATGCGATGCGATGCGATACGATGCGATGCGAGGCGATGCGAGGCGATGCGAGGCGATGCGATGAGATGCGAGGCGATGCGAGGCGATGCGATGCGATGCGACGCGATGCGATGCGATGCGATGCGATGCGATGCGATGCGATACGATGCGATGCGAGGCGATGCGAGGCGATGCGAGGCGATGCGAGGCGATGCGATGCGATGAGATGCGATGCGATGCGATACGATGCGATGCGATCGTGCGATGCGAGCGATGCGAGGCGATGCGAGGCGATGCGATGAGATGCGAGGCGATGCGAGGGCGATGCGATCGATGCGACGCGATGCGATGCGATGCGATGCGATGCGATGCGATACGATGCGATGCGAGGCGATGCGAGGCGATGCGAGGCGATGCGATGAGATGCGAGGCGATGCGAGGCGATGCGATGCGATGCGACGCGATGCGATGCGATGCGACGCGATGCGATGCGATGCGATGCGATGCGATGCGATGCGATACGATGCGATGCGAGGCGATGCGAGGCGATGCGAGGCGATGCGAGGCGATGCGAGGCGATGCGATGCGATGAGATGCGATGCGATGCGATACGATGCGATGCGATACGATGCGATGCGAGGCGATGCGAGGCGATGCGAGGCGATGCGATGAGATGCGAGGCGATGCGAGGCGATGCGATGCGATGCGACGCGATGCGATGCGATGCGATGCGATGCGATGCGATACGATGCGATGCGAGGCGATGCGATGCGATGCGATGCGATGCGATGCGATACGATGCGATGCGAGGCGATGCGATGCGATGCGACGCGATGCGATGCGATATGATGCGATGCGATGCGATGCGAGGCGATGCGAGGCGATGCGATGCGATGCGATGCGATGCGATGCGATACGATGCGATGCGAGGCGATGCGAGGCGATGCGAGGCGATGCGATGCGATGAGATGCGATGCAATGCGATACGATGCGATGCGATCTGATGCGATGCGAGGCGATGCGAGGCGATGCGAGGCGATGCGATGCGTTGAGATGCGATGCGATGCGATGCGACGCGATGCAATGCGATGCGATGCGATGCTATGCGATGAGATGCGAGGCGATGCGATGCGATGCTATGCGATGAGATGTGAGGCGATGCGAGCGATGCGATGCGATGCGAGGCGATGCGAGGCGATGCGAGGCGATGCGAGGCGATGCTATGCGATGAGATGTGAGGCGATTCGAGGCGATGCGATGCGATGCGAGGCGATGCGATGCGATGCTATGCGATGAGATGCGAGGCGATGCGATGCGATGCTATGCGATGAGATGTGAGGCGATGCGAGGCGATGCGATGCGATGCGAGGCGATGCGAGGCGATGCGAGGCGATGTGATGCGATGCGATGCGATGCGATGCGATACGATGCGATGCGAGGCGATGCGAGGCGATGCGAGGCGATGCGATGCGATGAGATGCGATGCGATGCGATACGATGCGATGCGATACGATGCGATGCGAGGCGATGCGAGGCGATGCGAGGGCGATGCGATGAGATGCGAGGCGATGCGAGGCGATGCGATGCGATGCGACGCGATGCGATGCGATGCGATGCGATGCGATGCGAGGCGATGCGATGCGATGCGATGAGATGCGAGGCGATGCGAGGCGATGCGAGGCGATGCGATGCGATGCGATGCGATGCGACGCGATGCAATGCGATGCGATGCGATGCTATGCGATGAGATGCGAGGCGATGCGAGGCGATGCGATGCGATGCGACGCGATGCGATGCGATATGATGCGATGCGATGCGATGCGATATGATGCGACGCGATGCGACGCGATGCGATGCGAGGCGATGTGAGGCGATGCGATGCGATGCGATGCGAGGCGATGCGATGCGAGGCGATGCGAGGCGATGTGAGGCGATGCGATGCGATGCGATGCGATGCGATGCGAGGCGATGCGAGGCGATGTGAGGCGATGCGATGCGATGCGATGCGATGCGATGCGAGGCGATGCGAGGCGATGTGAGGCGATGCGATGCGATGCGATGCGATGCGTTGAGATGCGATGCGAGGCGATGCGAGGCGATGCGATGCGATGCGATGCGATGCGATGCGATGCGAGGCGATGCGATGCGATGCGAGGCGATGCGAGGCGATGTGAGGCGATGCGATGCGATGCGATGCGATGCGTTGAGATGCGATGCGAGGCGATGCGAGGCGATGCGATGCGATGCGATGCGATGCGATGCGATACGATGCGATGCGATGCGATACGATGCGATGCGATGCGATGCGATGCGATGCGAGGCGATGCGAGGCGATGTGAGGCGATGCGATGCGATGCGGTGCGATGCGATGCGATGCGATGCGAGGCGATGCGAGGCGATGTGAGACGATGCGATGCGATGCGATATGATGCGATGCGATGCGATGCGAGGCGATGCGAGGCGATGCGATGCGATGCGATGCGATGCGATGCGATACGATGCGATGCGAGGCGATGCGAGGCGATGCGAGGCGATGCGATGCGATGAGATGCGATGCAATGCGATACGATGCGATGCGATCTGATGCGATGCGAGGCGATGCGAGGCGATGCGAGGCGATGCGATGCGTTGAGATGCGATGCGATGCGATGCGACGCGATGCAATGCGATGCGATGCGATGCTATGCGATGAGATGCGAGGCGATGCGATGCGATGCTATGCGATGAGATGTGAGGCGATGCGAGGCGATGCGATGCGATGCGAGGCGATGCGAGGCGATGCGAGGCGATGCGAGGCGATGCTATGCGATGAGATGTGAGGCGATTCGAGGCGATTGCGATGCGATGCGAGGCGATGCGATGCGATGCTATGCGATGAGATGCGAGGCGATGCGATGCGATGCTATGCGATGAGATGTGAGGCGATGCGAGGCGATGCGATGCGATGCGAGGCGATGCGAGGCGATGCGAGGCGATGTGATGCGATGCGATGCGATGCGATGCGATACGATGCGATGCGAGGGCGATGCGAGGCGATGCGAGGCGATGCGATGCGATGAGATGCGATGCGATGCGATACGATGCGATGCGATACGATGCGATGCGAGGCGATGCGAGGCGATGCGAGGCGATGCGATGAGATGCGAGGCGATGCGAGGCGATGCGATGCGATGCGACGCGATGCGATGCGATGCGATGCGATGCGATGCGATGCGATGCGATACGATGCGATGCGAGGCGATGCGATGCGATGCGACGCGATGCGATGCGACGCGATGCGATGCGATATGATGCGATGCGATGCGATGCGAGGCGATGCGAGGCGATGCGATGCGATGCGATGCGATGCGATGCGAGGCGATGCGAGGCGACGCAAGGCGATGCGATGCGATGAGATGCGATGCGATGCGATGCGAGGCGATGCGAGGTGTTGCGAGGCGATGCGATGCGATGCGATCTGATGCGATGCGAGGCGATGCGATATGATGCGATGCGATGCGACGCGAGGCGATGCGATATGATGCGATGCGATGCGACGCGATGCGATGCGATATGATGCGATGCGATGCGATGCGATATGATGCGATGCGATGCGACGCGATGCGATGCGATATGATGCGGGGCGATGCGAGGCGATGCGAGGCGATGCGAGGCGATGCGATGCGATGCGATGCGATGCGACGCGATGCAATGCGTTGAGATGCGATGCGAGGCGATGCGAGGCGATGCGATGCGATGCGATGCGATGCGATGCGATACGATGCGATGCGAGGCGATGCGAGGCGATGCGAGGCGATGCGATGCGATGAGATGCGATGCGATGCGATGCGATGCGATGCGAGGCGATGCGAGGTGTTGCGAGGCGATGCGATGCGATGCGATCTGATGCGATGCGAGGCGATGCGATATGATGCGATGCGATGCGACGCGAGGCGATGCGATATGATGCGATGCGATGCGACGCGATGCGATGCGATATGATGCGATGCGATGCGATGCGATATGATGCGATGCGATGCGACGCGATGCGAGGCGATGTGAGGCGATGCGATGCGATGCGATGCGATGCGATGCGAGGCGATGCGAGGAGATGTGAGGCGATGCGATGCGATGCGATGCGATGCGTTGAGATGCGATGCGAGGCGATGCGAGGCGATGCGATGCGATGCGATGCGATGCGATGCGATACGATGCGATGCGAGGCGATGCGAGGCGATGCGAGGCGATGCGATGCGATGAGATGCGATGCGATGCGATACGATGCGATGCGATACGATGCGATGCGAGGCGATGCGAGGCGATGCGAGGCGATGCGATGAGATGCGAGGCGATGCGAGGCGATGCGATGCGATGCGACGCGATGCGAGGCGATGCGATGCGTTGAGATGCGATGCGAGGCGATGCGAGGCGATGCGATGCGATGCGATGCGATGCGATGCGATGCGATGCGAGGCGATGCGAGGCGATGCGAGGCGATGCGATGAGATGCGAGGCGATGCGAGGCGATGCGATGCGATGCGACGCGATGCGATGCGATGCGATGCGATGCGATGCGATGCGATACGATGCGATGCGAGGCGATGCGATGCGATGCGACGCTATGCGATGCGATATGATGCTATGCGATGCGATGCGAGGCGATGCGAGGCGATGCGATGCGATGCGATGCGATGCGATACGATGCGATGCGAGGCGATGCGAGGCGATGCGAGGCGATGCGATGCGATGAGATGCGATGCAATGCGATACGATGCGATGCGATCTGATGCGATGCGAGGCGATGCGAGGCGATGCGATGCGTTGAGATGCGATGCGATGCGATGCGACGCGATGCAATGCGATGCGATGCGATGCTATGCGATGAGATGCGAGGCGATGCGATGCGATGCTATGCGATGAGATGTGAGGCGATGCGAGGCGATGCGATGCGATGCGACGCGATGCGATGCGATATGATACGATGCGATGCGATGCGATGCGATGCGAGGCGATGCGAGGCGATGCGAGGCGATGCGAGGCGATGCTATGCGATGAGATGCGATGCGATGCGATACGATGCGATGCGATGCGATGCGATGCGATGCGATACGATGCGATGCGATGCGATGCGAGGCGATGCGATACGATGCGATGCGATGCGATGCGATGCGATGCGATACGATTCGATGCGAGGCGATGCGAGGCGATGCGAGGCGATGCGATGCGATGCGATGCGATCTGATGCGATGCGAGGCGATGCGAGGCGATGCGATGCGTTGAGATGCGATGCGATGCGATGCGACGCGATGCAATGCGATGCGATGCGATGCTATGCGATGAAATGCAAGGCGATGCGAGGCGATGCGATGCGATGCGACGCGATGCGATGCGATATGATGCGATGCGATGCGATGCGATATAATGCGATGCGATGCGACGCGATGCGATGCGATATGATGCGAGGCGATGCGAGGCGATGCGAGGCGATGCGATGCGATGCGAGGCGATGCGAGGCAATGCGAGGCGATGCGATGAGATGCGAGGCGATGCGAGGCGATGCGATGCGATGCGACGCGATGCGATGCGATGCGATGCGATGCGATGCGATACGATGCGATGCGAGGCGATGCGAGGCGATGCGAGGCGATGCGATGAGATGCGAGGCGATGCGAGGCGATGCGATGCGATGCGACGCGATGCGATGCGATGCGATGCGATGCGATGCGATGCGATACGATGCGATGCGAGGCGATGCGAGGCGATGCGAGGCGATGCGAGGCGATGCGATGCGATGAGATGCGATGCGATGCGATACGATGCGATGCGATACGATGCGATGCGAGGCGATGCGAGGCGATGCGAGGCGATGCGATGAGATGCGAGGCGATGCGAGGCGATGCGATGCGATGCGACGCGATGCGATGCGATGCGATGCGATGCGATGCGATACGATGCGATGCGAGGCGATGCGAGGCGATGCGAGGCGATGCGATGAGATGCGAGGCGATGCGAGGCGATGCGATGCGATGCGACGCGATGCGATGCGATGCGACGCGATGCGATGCGATGCGATGCGATGCGATGCGATGCGATACGATGCGATGCGAGGCGATGCGAGGCGATGCGAGGCGATGCGAGGCGATGCGAGGCGATGCGAGGCGATGCGATGCGATGAGATGCGATGCGATGCGATACGATGCGATGCGATACGATGCGATGCGAGGCGATGCGAGGCGATGCGAGGCGATGCGATGAGATGCGAGGCGATGCGAGGCGATGCGATGCGATGCGACGCGATGCGATGCGATGCGATGCGATGCGATGCGATACGATGCGATGCGAGGCGATGCGATGCGATGCGATGCGATGCGATGCGATACGATGCGATGCGAGGCGATGCGATGCGATGCGACGCGATGCGATGCGATATGATGCGATGCGATGCGATGCGAGGCGATGCGAGGCGATGCGATGCGATGCGATGCGATGCGATGCGATACGATGCGATGCGAGGCGATGCGAGGCGATGCGAGGCGATGCGATGCGATGAGATGCGATGCAATGCGATACGATGCGATGCGATCTGATGCGATGCGAGGCGATGCGAGGCGATGCGAGGCGATGCGATGCGTTGAGATGCGATGCGATGCGATGCGACGCGATGCAATGCGATGCGATGCGATGCTATGCGATGAGATGCGAGGCGATGCGATGCGATGCTATGCGATGAGATGTGAGGCGATGCGAGGCGATGCGATGCGATGCGAGGCGATGCGAGGCGATGCGAGGCGATGCGAGGCGATGCTATGCGATGAGATGTGAGGCGATTCGAGGCGATGCGATGCGATGCGAGGCGATGCGATGCGATGCTATGCGATGAGATGCGAGGCGATGCGAGGCGATGCGAGGCGATGTGAGGCGATGCGATGCGATGCGATGCGATGCGAGGCGATGCGATGCGATGCGACGCGATGCGATGCGATGCGATGCGATGCGATGCGATACGATGCGATGCGATGCGATACGATGCGATGCGAGGCGATGCGAGGCGATGCGAGGCGATGCGATGCGATGAGATGCGATGCAATGCGATACGATGCGATGCGATCTGATGCGATGCGAGGCGATGCGAGGCGATGCGAGGCGATGCGATGCGTTGAGATGCGATGCGATGCGATGCGACGCGATGCGATGCGATGCGATGCGATGCGATGCGATACGATGCGATGCGAGGCGATGCGAGGCGATGCGAGGCGATGCGATGCGATGAGATGCGATGCAATGCGATACGATGCGATGCGATCTGATGCGATGCGAGGCGATGCGAGGCGATGCGAGGCGATGCGATGCGTTGAGATGCGATGCGATGCGATGCGACGCGATGCAATGCGATGCGATGCGATGCTATGCGATGAGATGCGAGGCGATGCGATGCGATGCTATGCGATGAGATGTGAGGCGATGCGAGGCGATGCGATGCGATGCGAGGCGATGCGAGGCGATGCGAGGCGATGCGAGGCGATGCTATGCGATGAGATGTGAGGCGATTCGAGGCGATGCGATGCGATGCGAGGCGATGCGATGCGATGCTATGCGATGAGATGCGAGGCGATGCGATGCGATGCTATGCGATGAGATGTGAGGCGATGCGAGGCGATGCGATGCGATGCGAGGCGATGCGAGGCGATGCGAGGCGATGTGATGCGATGCGATGCGATGCGATGCGATACGATGCGATGCGAGGCGATGCGAGGCGATGCGAGGCGATGCGATGCGATGAGATGCGATGCGATGCGATACGATGCGATGCGATACGATGCGATGCGAGGCGATGCGAGGCGATGCGAGGCGATGCGATGAGATGCGAGGCGATGCGAGGCGATGCGATGCGATGCGACGCGATGCGATGCGATGCGATGCGATGCGATGCGATGCGATGCGATACGATGCGATGCGAGGCGATGCGATGCGATGCGACGCGATGCGATGCGACGCGATGCGATGCGATATGATGCGATGCGATGCGATGCGAGGCGATGCGAGGCGATGCGATGCGATGCGATGCGATGCGATGCGAGGCGATGCGAGGCGACGCAAGGCGATGCGATGCGATGAGATGCGATGCGATGCGATGCGAGGCGATGCGAGGTGTTGCGAGGCGATGCGATGCGATGCGATCTGATGCGATGCGAGGCGATGCGATATGATGCGATGCGATGCGACGCGAGGCGATGCGATATGATGCGATGCGATGCGACGCGATGCGATGCGATATGATGCGATGCGATGCGATGCGATATGATGCGATGCGATGCGACGCGATGCGATGCGATATGATGCGGGGCGATGCGAGGCGATGCGAGGCGATGCGAGGCGATGCGATGCGATGCGATGCGATGCGACGCGATGCAATGCGATGCGATGCGATGCTATGCGATGAGATGCGAGGCGATGCGAGGCGATGCGATGCGATGCGACGCGACGCGATGCGATATGATGCGATGCGATGCGATGCGATATGATGCGATGCGATGCGACGCGATGCGATGCGAGGCGATGTGAGGCGATGCGATGCGATGCGATGCGAGGCGATGCGAGGCGATGCGAGGCGATGTGAGGCGATGCGATGCGATGCGATGCGATGCGATGCGAGGCGATGCGAGGCGATGTGAGGCGATGCGATGCGATGCGATGCGATGCGTTGAGATGCGATGCGAGGCGATGCGAGGCGATGCGATGCGATGCGATGCGATGCGATGCGATACGATGCGATGCGAGGCGATGCGAGGCGATGCGAGGCGATGCGATGCGATGAGATGCGATGCGATGCGATACGATGCGATGCGATACGATGCGATGCGAGGCGATGCGAGGCGATGCGAGGCGATGCGATGAGATGCGAGGCGATGCGAGGCGATGCGATGCGATGCGACGCGATGCGATGCGATGCGATGCGATGCGATACGATGCGATGCGAGGCGATGCGAGGCGATGCGAGGCGATGCGATGAGATGCGAGGCGATGCGAGGCGATGCGATGCGATGCGACGCGATGCGATGCGATGCGATGCGATGCGATGCGATGCGATACGATGCGATGCGAGGCGATGCGATGCGATGCGACGCTATGCGATGCGATATGATGCTATGCGATGCGATGCGAGGCGATGCGAGGCGATGCGATGCGATGCGATGCGATGCGATACGATGCGATGCGAGGCGATGCGAGGCGATGCGAGGCGATGCGATGCGATGAGATGCGATGCAATGCGATACGATGCGATGCGATCTGATGCGATGCGAGGCGATGCGAGGCGATGCGATGCGTTGAGATGCGATGCGATGCGATGCGACGCGATGCAATGCGATGCGATGCGATGCTATGCGATGAGATGCGAGGCGATGCGATGCGATGCTATGCGATGAGATGTGAGGCGATGCGAGGCGATGCGATGCGATGCGACGCGATGCGATGCGATATGATGCGATGCGATGCGATGCGATGCGATGCGAGGCGATGCGAGGCGATGCGAGGCGATGCGAGGCGATGCTATGCGATGAGATGCGATGCGATGCGATACGATGCGATGCGATGCGATGCGATGCGATGCGATACGATGCGATGCGATGCGATGCGAGGCGATGCGATACGATGCGATGCGATGCGATGCGATGCGATGCGATACGATTCGATGCGAGGCGATGCGAGGCGATGCGAGGCGATGCGATGCGATGCGATGCGATCTGATGCGATGCGAGGCGATGCGAGGCGATGCGATGCGTTGAGATGCGATGCGATGCGATGCGACGCGATGCAATGCGATGCGATGCGATGCTATGCGATGAAATGCAAGGCGATGCGAGGCGATGCGATGCGATGCGACGCGATGCGATGCGATATGATGCGATGCGATGCGATGCGATATGATGCGATGCGATGCGACGCGATGCGATGCGATATGATGCGAGGCGATGCGAGGCGATGCGAGGCGATGCGATGCGATGCGAGGCGATGCGAGGCGATGCGAGGCGCTGCGATGAGATGCGAGGCGATGCGAGGCGATGCGATGCGATGCGACGCGATGCGATGCGATGCGATGCGATGCGATGCGATACGATGCGATGCGAGGCGATGCGAGGCGATGCGAGGCGATGCGATGAGATGCGAGGCGATGCGAGGCGATGCGATGCGATGCGACGCGATGCGATGCGATGCGATGCGATGCGATGCGATGCGATACGATGCGATGCGAGGCGATGCGAGGCGATGCGAGGCGATGCGAGGCGATGCGATGCGATGAGATGCGATGCGATGCGATACGATGCGATGCGATACGATGCGATGCGAGGCGATGCGAGGCGATGCGAGGCGATGCGATGAGATGCGAGGCGATGCGAGGCGATGCGATGCGATGCGACGCGATGCGATGCGATGCGATGCGATGCGATGCGATACGATGCGATGCGAGGCGATGCGAGGCGATGCGAGGCGATGCGATGAGATGCGAGGCGATGCGAGGCGATGCGATGCGATGCGACGCGATGCGATGCGATGCGACGCGATGCGATGCGATGCGATGCGATGCGATGCGATGCGATACGATGCGATGCGAGGCGATGCGAGGCGATGCGAGGCGATGCGAGGCGATGCGAGGCGATGCGATGCGATGAGATGCGATGCGATGCGATACGATGCGATGCGATACGATGCGATGCGAGGCGATGCGAGGCGATGCGAGGCGATGCGATGAGATGCGAGGCGATGCGAGGCGATGCGATGCGATGCGACGCGATGCGATGCGATGCGATGCGATGCGATGCGATACGATGCGATGCGAGGCGATGCGATGCGATGCGATGCGATGCGATGCGATACGATGCGATGCGAGGCGATGCGATGCGATGCGACGCGATGCGATGCGATATGATGCGATGCGATGCGATGCGAGGCGATGCGAGGCGATGCGATGCGATGCGATGCGATGCGATGCGATACGATGCGATGCGAGGCGATGCGAGGCGATGCGAGGCGATGCGATGCGATGAGATGCGATGCAATGCGATACGATGCGATGCGATCTGATGCGATGCGAGGCGATGCGAGGCGATGCGAGGCGATGCGATGCGTTGAGATGCGATGCGATGCGATGCGACGCGATGCAATGCGATGCGATGCGATGCTATGCGATGAGATGCGAGGCGATGCGATGCGATGCTATGCGATGAGATGTGAGGCGATGCGAGGCGATGCGATGCGATGCGAGGCGATGCGAGGCGATGCGAGGCGATGCGAGGCGATGCTATGCGATGAGATGTGAGGCGATTCGAGGCGATGCGATGCGATGCGAGGCGATGCGATGCGATGCTATGCGATGAGATGCGAGGCGATGCGATGCGATGTTATGCGATGAGATGTGAGGCGATGCGAGGCGATGCGATGCGATGCGAGGCGATGCGAGGCGATGCGAGGCGATGTGATGCGATGCGATGCGATGCGATGCGATACGATGCGATGCGAGGCGATGCGAGGCGATGCGAGGCGATGCGATGCGATGAGATGCGATGCGATGCGACGCGATGCGATGCGACGCGATGCGATGCGATATGATGCGATGCGATGCGATGCGAGGCGATGCGAGGCAATGCGATGCGATGCGATGCGATGCGATGCGAGGCGATGCGAGGCGATGCAAGGCGATGCGATGCGATGAGATGCGATGCGATGCGATGCGAGGCGATGCGAGGTGTTGCGAGGCGATGCGATGCGATGCGATCTGATGCGATGCGAGGCGATGCGATTTGATGCGATGCGATGCGACGCGAGGCGATGCGATATGATGCGATGCGATGCGACGCGATGCGATGCTATATGATGCGATGCGATGCGATGCGATATGATGCGATGCGATGCGACGCGATGCGATGCGATATGATGCGGGGCGATGCGAGGCGATGCGAGGCGATGCGAGGCGATGCGATGCGATGCGATGCGATGCGACGCGATGCAATGCGATGCGATGCGATGCTATGCGATGAGATGCGAGGCGATGCGAGGCGATGCGATGCGATGCGACGCGACGCGATGCGATATGATGCGATGCGATGCGATGCGATATGATGCGATGCGATGCGACGCGATGCGATGCGAGGCGATGTGAGGCGATGCGATGCGATGCGATGCGATGAGATGCGATGCGATGCGATACGATGCGATGCGATACGATGCTATGCGATGAGATGCGAGGCGATGCGAGGCGATGCGAGGCGATGCGAGGCGATGCGATGCGATGAGATGCGATGCGATGCGATACGATGCGATGCGATACGATGCGATGCGAGGCGATGCGAGGCGATGCGAGGCGATGCGATGAGATGCGAGGCGATGCGAGGCGATGCGATGCGATGCGACGCGATGCGATGCGATGCGATGCGATGCGATGCGATACGATGCGATGCGAGGCGATGCGAGGCGATGCGAGGCGATGCGATGAGATGCGAGGCGATGCGAGGCGATGCGATGCGATGCGACGCGATGCGATGCGATGCGATGCGATGCGATGCGATGCGATACGATGCGATGCGAGGCGATGCGAGGCGATGCGAGGCGATGCGAGGCGATGCGATGCGATGAGATGCGATGCGATGCGATACGATGCGATGCGATACGATGCGATGCGAGGCGATGCGAGGCGATGCGAGGCGATGCGATGAGATGCGAGGCGATGCGAGGCGATGCGATGCGATGCGACGCGATGCGATGCGATGCGATGCGATGCGATGCGATACGATGCGATGCGAGGCGATGCGAGGCGATGCGAGGCGATGCGATGAGATGCGAGGCGATGCGAGGCGATGCGATGCGATGCGACGCGATGCGATGCGATGCGACGCGATGCGATGCGATGCGATGCGATGCGATGCGATGCGATACGATGCGATGCGAGGCGATGCGAGGCGATGCGAGGCGATGCGAGGCGATGCGAGGCGATGCGATGCGATGAGATGCGATGCGATGCGATACGATGCGATGCGATACGATGCGATGCGAGGCGATGCGAGGCGATGCGAGGCGATGCGATGAGATGCGAGGCGATGCGAGGCGATGCGATGCGATGCGACGCGATGCGATGCGATGCGATGCGATGCGATGCGATACGATGCGATGCGAGGCGATGCGATGCGATGCGATGCGATGCGATGCGATACGATGCGATGCGAGGCGATGCGATGCGATGCGACGCGATGCGATGCGATATGATGCGATGCGATGCGATGCGAGGCGATGCGAGGCGATGCGATGCGATGCGATGCGATGCGATGCGATACGATGCGATGCGAGGCGATGCGAGGCGATGCGAGGCGATGCGATGCGATGAGATGCGATGCAATGCGATACGATGCGATGCGATCTGATGCGATGCGAGGCGATGCGAGGCGATGCGAGGCGATGCGATGCGTTGAGATGCGATGCGATGCGATGCGACGCGATGCAATGCGATGCGATGCGATGCTATGCGATGAGATGCGAGGCGATGCGATGCGATGCTATGCGATGAGATGTGAGGCGATGCGAGGCGATGCGATGCGATGCGAGGCGATGCGAGGCGATGCGAGGCGATGCGAGGCGATGCTATGCGATGAGATGTGAGGCGATTCGAGGCGATGCGATGCGATGCGAGGCGATGCGATGCGATGCTATGCGATGAGATGCGAGGCGATGCGATGCGATGTTATGCGATGAGATGTGAGGCGATGCGAGGCGATGCGATGCGATGCGAGGCGATGCGAGGCGATGCGAGGCGATGTGATGCGATGCGATGCGATGCGATGCGATACGATGCGATGCGAGGCGATGCGAGGCGATGCGAGGCGATGCGATGCGATGAGATGCGATGCGATGCGATACGATGCGATGCGATACGATGCGATGCGAGGCAATGCGAGGCGATGCGAGGCGATGCGATGAGATGCGAGGCGATGCGAGGCGATGCGATGCGATGCGACGCGATGCGATGCGATGCGATGCGATGCGATGCGATGCGATACGATGCGATGCGAGGCGATGCGATGCGATGCGACGCGATGCGATGCGACGCGATGCGATGCGATATGATGCGATGCGATGCGATGCGAGGCGATGCGAGGCAATGCGATGCGATGCGATGCGATGCGATGCGAGGCGATGCGAGGCGATGCAAGGCGATGCGATGCGATGAGATGCGATGCGATGCGATGCGAGGCGATGCGAGGTGTTGCGAGGCGATGCGATGCGATGCGATCTGATGCGATGCGAGGCGATGCGATTTGATGCGATGCGATGCGACGCGAGGCGATGCGATATGATGCGATGCGATGCGACGCGATGCGATGCTATATGATGCGATGCGATGCGATGCGATATGATGCGATGCGATGCGACGCGATGCGATGCGATATGATGCGGGGCGATGCGAGGCGATGCGAGGCGATGCGAGGCGATGCGATGCGATGCGATGCGATGCGACGCGATGCAATGCGATGCGATGCGATGCTATGCGATGAGATGCGAGGCGATGCGAGGCGATGCGATGCGATGCGACGCGACGCGATGCGATATGATGCGATGCGATGCGATGCGATATGATGCGATGCGATGCGACGCGATGCGATGCGAGGCGATGTGAGGCGATGCGATGCGATGCGATGCGATGAGATGCGATGCGATGCGATACGATGCGATGCGATACGATGCTATGCGATGAGATGCGAGGCGATGCGAGGCGATGCGAGGCGATGCGAGGCGATGCGATGCGATGAGATGCGATGCGATGCGATACGATGCGATGCGATACGATGCGATGCGAGGCGATGCGAGGCGATGCGAGGCGATGCGATGAGATGCGAGGCGATGCGAGGCGATGCGATGCGATGCGACGCGATGCGATGCGATGCGATGCGATGCGATGCGATACGATGCGATGCGAGGCGATGCGAGGCGATGCGAGGCGATGCCATGAGATGCGAGGCGATGCGAGGCGATGCGATGCGATGCGACGCGATGCGATGCGATGCGATGCGATGCGATACGATGCGATGCGAGGCGATGCGATGCGATGCGACGCGATGCGATGCGATATGATGCGATGCGATGCGATGCGAGGCGATGCGAGGCGATGCGATGCGATGCGATGCGATGCGATGCGATACGATGCGATGCGAGGCGATGCGAGGCGATGCGAGGCGATGCGATGCGATGAGATGCGATGCAATGCGATACGATGCGATGCGATCTGATGCGATGCGAGGCGATGCGAGGCGATGCGAGGCGATGCGATGCGTTGAGATGCGATGCGATGCGATGCGACGCGATGCAATGCGATGCGATGCGATGCTATGCGATGAGATGCGAGGCGATGCGATGCGATGCTATGCGATGAGATGTGAGGCGATGCGAGGCGATGCGATGCGATGCGAGGCGATGCGAGGCGATGCGAGGCGATGCGAGGCGATGCTATGCGATGAGATGTGAGGCGATTCGAGGCGATGCGATGCGATGCGAGGCGATGCGATGCGATGCTATGCGATGAGATGCGAGGCGATGCGATGCGATGCTATGCGATGAGATGTGAGGCGATGCGAGGCGATGCGATGCGATGCGAGGCGATGCGAGGCGATGCGAGGCGATGTGATGCGATGCGATGCGATGCGATGCGATACGATGCGATGCGAGGCGATGCGAGGCGATGCGAGGCGATGCGATGCGATGAGATGCGATGCGATGCGATACGATGCGATGCGATACGATGCGATGCGAGGCGATGCGAGGCGATGCGAGGCGATGCGATGAGATGCGAGGCGATGCGAGGCGATGCGATGCGATGCGACGCGATGCGATGCGATGCGATGCGATGCGATGCGATGCGATGCGACGCGATGCGATGCGACGCGATGCGATGCGATATGATGCGATGCGATGCGATGCGAGGCGATGCGAGGCGATGCGATGCGATGCGATGCGATGCGATGCGAGGCGATGCGAGGCGATGCAAGGCGATGCGATGCGATGAGATGCGATGCGATGCGATGCGAGGCGATGCGAGGTGTTACGAGGCGATGCGATGCGATGCGATCTGATGCGATGCGAGGCGATGCGATATGATGCAATGCGATGCGACGCGAGGCGATGCGATATGATGCGATGCGATGCGACGCGATGCGATGCGATATGATGCGATGCGATGCGATGCGATATGATGCGATGCGATGCGACGCGATGCGATGCGATATGATGCGGGGCGATGCGAGGCGATGCGAGGCGATGCGAGGCGATGCGATGCGATGCGATGCGATGCGACGCGATGCAATGCGATGCGATGCGATGCTATGCGATGAGATGCGAGGCGATGCGAGGCGATGCGATGCGATGCGACGCGACGCGATGCGATATGATGCGATGCGATGCGATGCGATATGATGCGATGCGATGCGACGCGATGCGATGCGAGGCGATGTGAGGCGATGCGATGCGATGCGATGCGAGGCGATGCGATGCGAGGCGATGCGAGGCGATGTGAGGCGATGCGATGCGATGCGATGCGATGCGATGCGAGGCGATGCGAGGCGATGTGAGGCGATGCGATGCGATGCGATGCGATGCGATGCGAGGCGATGCGAGGCGATGTGAGGCGATGCGATGCGATGCGATGCGATGCGTTGAGATGCGATGCGAGGCGATGCGAGGCGATGCGATGCGATGCGATGCGATGCGATGCGATACGATGCGATGCGAGGCGATGCGAGGCGATGCGAGGCGATACGATGCGATGCGAGGCGATGCGATGCGATGCGACGCGATGCGATGCGATGCGATGCGATGCGATGCGATACGATGCGATGCGAGGCGATGCGAGGCGATGCGAGGCGATGCGATGAGATGCGAGGCGATGCGAGGCGATGCGATGCGATGCGACGCGATGCGATGCGATGCGATGCGATGCGATGCGATGCGATACGATGCGATGCGAGGCGATGCGATGCGATGCGACGCTATGCGTTGCGATATGATGCGATGCGATGCGATGCGAGGCGATGCGAGGCGATGCGATGCGATGCGTTGCGATGCGATACGATGCGATGCGATGCGATGCGACGCGATGCGATGCGATGCGATGCGATGCGATGCGATGCGATACGATGCGATGCGAGGCGATGCGATGCGATGCGACGCTATGCGATGCGATGCGACGCTATGCGATGCGATGCGATGCGATGCGATGCGATGCGATACGATGCGATGCGAGGCGATGCGATGCGATGCGACGCTATGCGATGCGATATGATGCGATGCGATGCGATGCGAGGCGATGCGAGGCGATGCGATGCGATGCGTTGCGATGCGATGCGACGCGATGCGATGCGATATGATGCGAGGCGATGCGAGGCGATGCGAGGCGATGCGAGGCGATGCGATGCGATGCGATGCGATGCGACGCGATGCAATGCGATGCGATGCGATGCTATGCGATGAGATGCGAGGCGATGCGAGGCGATGCGATGCGATGCGACGCGATGCGATGCGATATGATGCGATGCGATGCGATGCGATATGATGCGATGCGATGCGACGCGATGCGATGCGAGGCGAAGTGAGGCGATGCGATGCGATGCGATGCGAGGCGATGCGATGCGAGGCGATGCGAGGCGATGTGAGGCGATGCGATGCGATGCGATGCGATGCGATGCGAGGCGATGCGAGGCGATGTGAGGCGATGCGATGCGATGCGATGCGAGGCGATGCGATGCGAGGCGATGCGAGGCGATGTGAGGCGATGCGTTGCGATGCGATGCGATGCGATGCGAGGCGATGCGAGGCGATGTGAGGCGATGCGATGCGATGCGATGCGATGCGTTGAGATGCGATGCGAGGCGATGCGAGGCGATGTGATGCGATGCGATGCGATGCGATGCGATACGATGCGATGCGAGGCGATGCGAATCGATGCGAGGCGATGCGATGGGATGAGATGCGATGCGATGCGATACGATGCGATGCGATACGATGCGATGCGAGGCGATGCGAGGCGATGCGAGGCGATGCGATGAGATGCGAGGCGATGCGAGGCGATGCGATGCGATGCGACGCGATGCGATGCGATGCGATGCGATGCGATGCGATACGATGCGATGCGAGGCGATGCGATGCGATGCGACGCGATGCGATGCGACGCGATGCGATGCGATATGATGCGATGCGATGCGATGCGAGGCGATGCGAGGCGATGCGATGCGATGCGATGCGATGCGATGCGAGGCGATGCGAGGCGATGCAAGGCGATGCGATGCGATGAGATGCGATGCGATGCGATGCGAGGCGATGCGAGGTGTTGCGAGGCGATGCGATGCGATGCGATCTGATGCGATGCGAGGCGATGCGATATGATGCGATGCGATGCGACGCGAGGCGATGCGATATGATGCGATGCGATGCGATGCGATATGATGCGATGCGATGCGACGCGATGCGATGCGATATGATGCGGGGCGATGCGAGGCGATGCGAGGCGATGCGAGGCGATGCGATGCGATGCGATGCGATGCGACGCGATGCAATGCGATGCGATGCGATGCTATGCGATGAGATGCGAGGCGATGCGAGGCGATGCGATGCGATGCGACGCGATGCGATGCGATATGATGCGATGCGATGCGATCTGATGCGATGCGAGGCGATGCGATATGATGCGATGCGATGCGACGCGAGGCGATGCGATATGATGCGATGCGATGCGACGCGATGCGATGCGATATGATGCGATGCGATGCGATGCGATATGATGCGATGCGATGCGACGCGATGCGATGCGATATGATGCGGGGCGATGCGAGGCGATGCGAGGCGATGCGAGGCGATGCGATGCGATGCGATGCGATGCGACGCGATGCAATGCGATGCGATGCGATGCTATGCGATGAGATGCGAGGCGATGCGAGGCGATGCGATGCGATGCGACGCGATGCGATGCGATATGATGCGATGCGATGCTATGCGATGAGATGCGAGGCGATGCGAGGCGATGCGATGCGATGCGACGCGATGCGATGCGAGGCGATGCGAGGCGATGCGATGCGATGCGATGCGATGCGACGCGATGCAATGCGATGCGAGGCGATGCGATGCGATGCGACGCGATGCGATGCGATATGATGCGATGCGATGCGATGCGATATGATGCGACGCGATGCGACGCGATGCGATGCGAGGCGATGTGAGGCGATGCGATGCGATGCGATGCGAGGCGATGCGATGCGAGGCGATGCGAGGCGATGTGAGGCGATGCGATGCGATGCGATGCGATGCGATGCGAGGCGATGCGAGGCGATGTGAGGCGATGCGATGCGATGCGATGCGAGGCGATGCGAGGCGATGTGAGGCGATGCGATGCGATGCGATGCGATGCGTTGAGATGCGATGCGAGGCGATGCGAGGCGATGCGATGCGATGCGATGCGATGCGATGCGATACGATGCGATGCGAGGCGATGCGAGGCGATGCGAGGCGATGCGATGCGATGAGATGCGATGCGATGCGATACGATGCGATGCGATACGATGCGATGCGAGGCGATGCGAGGCGATGCGAGGCGATGCGATGAGATGCGAGGCGATGCGAGGCGATGCGATGCGATGCGACGCGATGCGATGCGATGCGATGCGATGCGATGCGATACGATGCGATGCGAGGCGATGCGAGGCGATGCGAGGCGATGCGATGAGATGCGAGGCGATGCGAGGCGATGCGATGCGATGCGACGCGATGCGATGCGATGCGATGCGATGCGATACGATGCGATGCGAGGCGATGCGATGCGATGCGACGCGATGCGATGCGATATGATGCGATGCGATGCGATGCGAGGCGATGCGAGGCGATGCGATGCGATGCGATGCGATACGATGCGATACGATGCGATGCGAGGCGATGCGAGGCGATGCGAGGCGATGCGATGCGATGAGATGCGATGCAATGCGATACGATGCGATGCGATCTGATGCGATGCGAGGCGATGCGAGGCGATGCGAGGCGATGCGAGGCGATGCGATGCGTTGAGATGCGATGCGATGCGATGCGACGCGATGCAATGCGATGCGATGCGATGCTATGCGATGAGATGCGAGGCGATGCGATGCGATGCTATGCGATGAGATGTGAGGCGATGCGAGGCGATGCGATGCGATGCGAGGCGATGCGAGGCGATGCGAGGCGATGCGAGGCGATGCTATGCGATGAGATGTGAGGCGATGCGAGGCGATGCGATGCGATGCGAGGCGATGCGATGCGATGCTATGCGATGAAATGCGAGGCGATGCGATGCGATGCTATGCGATGAGATGTGAGGCGATGCGAGGCGATGTGATGCGATGCGATGCGATGCGATGCGATACGATGCGATGCGAGGCGATGCGAGGCGATGCGAGGCGATGCGATGCGATGAGATGCGATGCGATGCGATACGATGCGATGCGATACGATGCGATGCGAGGCGATGCGAGGCGATGCGAGGCGATGCGATGAGATGCGAGGCGATGCGAGGCGATGCGATGCGATGCGACGCGATGCGATGCGATGCGATGCGATGCGATGCGATACGATGCGATGCGAGGCAATGCGATGCGATGCGACGCGATGCGATGCGACGCGATGCGATGCGATATGATGCGATGCGATGCGATGCGAGGCGATGCGAGGCGATGCGATGCGATGCGATGCGATGCGATGCGAGGCGATGCGAGGCGATGCAAGGCGATGCGATGCGATGAGATGCGATGCGATGCGATGCGAGGCGATGCGAGGTGTTGCGAGGCGATGCGATGCGATGCGATCTGATGCGATGCGAGGCGATGCGATATGATGCGATGCGATGCGACACGAGGCGATGCGATATGATGCGATGCGACGCGACGCGATGCGATGCGATATGATGCGATGCGATGCGATGCGATATGATGCGATGCGATGCGACGCGATGCGATGCGATATGATGCGGGGCGATGCGAGGCGATGCGAGGCGATGCGAGGCGATGCGATGCGATGCGATGCGATGCGACGCGATGCAATGCGATGCGATGCGATGCTATGCGATGAGATGCGAGGCGATGCGAGGCGATGCGATGCGATGCGACGCGACGCGATGCGATATGATGCGATGCGATGCGATGCGATATGATGCGATGCGATGCGATGCGATGCGATGCGATGCGATACGATGCGATGCGAGGCGATGCGAATCGATGCGAGGCGATGCGATGGGATGAGATGCGATGCGATGCGATACGATGCGATGCGATACGATGCGATGCGAGGCGATGCGAGGCGATGCGAGGCGATGCGATGAGATGCGAGGCGATGCGAGGCGATGCGATGCGATGCGACGCGATGCGATGCGATGCGATGCGACGCGATGCGATGCGATATGATGCGATGCGATGCGATGCGAGGCGATGCGAGGCGATGCGATGCGATGCGATGCCATGCGATGCGAGGCGATGCGAGGCGATGCAAGGCGATGCGATGCGATGAGATGCGATGCGATGCGATGCGAGGCGATGCGAGGTGTTGCGAGGCGATGCGATGCGATGCGATCTGATGCGATGCGAGGCGATGCGATGATTTAAGATTGCGCGATTGTCGACATGTTCTTGCAGAATTACATTGTTTTTCGTGCTAAAATATTTCAAGTCTGTAATAACATTGTCCTTGGTTTCTTTAACAAACTCCCTGCAAAATGTTGTGTTCACTTTCATAGCGGTTTTCTGTTTTTTATACACATTCTTTATGCGTGAAGCGAATAAATAAAATGCATCTTGTAAAAATGGTTTGGGGTCCTTATGTTTTAAATTTACAATCACTCCGGTCCGAAGTCTGCATTTATACGCATTCTCCATCTCCTCCCACACTATTCGAGCACTTCGCGCTTCTTTTCTCACCCCTGCACCTGTTTTGTTGATATGAAGATTACATAGTACTTTTTGATACCGTTTCATGTGTCCACATATAGTTTCCAGATGACGTTTCTCACCAATATTTAAATTTTCCGCACGAATAGCTTTTTTTAATAGTTTAGTATTACATTTACAGTGTTTTATTAACATTTCCACTTCCCTCCGTTTACACCCACCATTCACAATATTTTTATGCATTTTTTCAACACATTTCAGCATAGCTGATGCGGGTTGCGTTAAACCAGCCATCTCTTCTGCTCTACGATGACGAATGGTTTTCCCATATATTAATCTTCATCTTATATACAAATGTATTCCAACCGCTTACCGCTTATCAGTTCTTGTGGTTACGAGCGCGCTCGCCTTATCAATTCTTGTGGTTTCTTATCGGCTTATCGCTTCGTGTTCATTTCTGTAATAATAATTAGTTCGATTATGGTTTTCCTGCGAGATATTTTTAGCAGGATGCTCGGTTAATTAGTACTATCTAGGTTTTGCTTTGCGATATTAGCAACAGGATGCTCGGTTTAGTCACAAGATTATGGTTTTCCTGCGAGATATTTTTAGCAGGATGTTCGGTTAATTAGTACTATCTAGGTTTTACTTTGCGATATTTGCAACAGGATGCTCGGTTGAGATTTCCGTTTATGGTTTCCAACACGATAAATTGTTAGCGGATATTTGGTGAGATATCTACTTCTAATTAGGCGTTTCTATCACGTTGATAAACAGTTTACCAACTTATGACATTCTATTACAAACACATACAGTTTAGTTGTTCCTTGTTCTCCAAGCACACAACATGGATTATTCGTTGAGCACCGCTCATATTGTGATTGGCAATGGCGACGATGGGGTTGATGTGGGGGCTCAGTTTGAGCGTTTGTATCCTGGATTCACACAGGTGTGGTTGCCAGATGGGCCTGGTGGTTGTGTTCTGTTTATTAAAATAACCGGTTGTGACATGGAGGCTATGCTTATCAAGCCTGGTCCCATGTACCAAGCGAGTTGGAACCGGTTCCAACTAAAACCTTTTTACGTTGGTCGCTTCGATAATAATGAACAGGGGTTCCACCAGCTCCATCGGGCAATACCCCTGATTATGGACACATATCAATACAGGACGTGTCCGTTTTGCCGCCCCAGGAACCATCGAAAATGTCGTCGGGAAACTCGAATTCTTCGAGAAGCCTTCCCGACGTACATAACATCCCGGACGGTTCCATTGTACACTCATGTTGCCAGTGTAGCAAGGAGAATTAGACACCCACACACACACACACACACACACACACACACACACACACAAAACAGCCCTTTTTAGGGCTAAATAAAAAACTCAATTGCGCTTAAAATAGTTAAGTCTGTTAATTCGTCCGAACGAAAGTCGTTATTTTTACAGGTTTCTGTATTACATGGTTTCAGAGCTTGATCACAGATGGCGCGTAATATCTGATTTCATTAATTAATTCCGCCGTATTACCGCTAGATGGCACATCATGTACATTTTGGAGGCTTATCAGTTCTTGCGGTTACTCGCGCTCGCCTTATCAGCTCTTGCGGTTTCTTATCAGCTTATCGCTTCGTGCTCATTTCTGTAATAATAATATATTTTCGAAAGGGTTGAAAACAGCTTCAGGCCCCCGCCCCCGGCCCTCGCCCCCGGCCCCCGCCCCCTGCACACAGACACCTGCACACCGACACCTGCGCAGCATGGGGGCCCCGAACCAGGACTCCGCCCCAGGCACCCGACACCGACACCTGCCCAGCATGGGGGCCCCGAACCAGGGACTCCGCCCCAGGCGCAGGCGCCCGACACCTGCGCAGACGACCTGCGCAGAGGACCTGTAACCCCTTCCCCCACCACACACCTGCGCAATGCTTTTTGCGGTCTGCGCAGAATTTGAATTTCCCGCCAAATACCTGCGCAGAATTTGAATTTCCCGCAAAATACCTGCGCAGAAGACCTGCGCAGTGACGCGTTTTGTCCCAGAAGTCACATTGGTTATCTACTCCTAGCCAAGCGCCAACCCAACAGCCAAAACAAGAGCCAAGCCAACTGATAATCCAAGCGCCAAACCAAGCCCCAAACCAAGCATCTAGCCAAGCGGCAAAATAGGCGCTAACCCAAGCACTAAGCCACACGCCAAACCAAGCGCTAAGCCAAACGCCTAGGTAAGCGCCAAGCCGAGCGCCAAACCAAGCGTTAAGCCAAGCGCCAAACCAAGCGCCAAGCCAAGCGCCAAGGCAAGCGCCAAACCAAGAGCCAAGCCAAGCGTTAAGCCAAGCGCTAAGCCAAGCGCTAAGCCAAGCGTTAAGCCAAGCACCAAACCAAGCGCCAAGCCAAGCGTTAAGGCAAGCGCCAAACCAAGCGCCAAGTTAAATGTTAAGCCAAGCGCTAAACCAAGCGCCAAGCAAAGCGCCAAGGCAAGCGCCAAATCAAGCACCAAGCCAAGCGCCAAAGAAATCACCAAGCCAAGAGCCAGGGAAAGCGCCAAGCCAAGCGCCAAGTCACGCGCCAAAAAAAGCGCCAAGTTAAGCGCCAAGCCAAGCGCCAAGCCACGCTCCAAGGAGAGCGGCAAACCAAGCGCCAATCCAAACGCCAAGCCAAGCGCTCAGCCAAGCGCTCAGCCAAGCGCCTAGAAACGCGCCAACAAAAGCGCCAAGCCAAGCGCTAAGCCAAGCGCCAAGCCAAGCGCCAAACCAAGTGCCAAGCCACGCTCTAAGAAAGCGCCAAGCTAAGCGACAAGCCACGCGCCAAGAAAGAGCCAAACCAAGCGCTAAGCCAAGCGCCAAGCCAAGCGCCCAGTCAAGCGCCAAGCCACGCGCCAAGGAGAGCGCCAAGCCATGCGCCAAGCCAAGCATCAAGCCAAACGCCAACCCACGCGCCAAGAAGAGCGCTAAGCCAAGCGCCAAACCACGCGCCAAGCCACGCTTCAAGAAGAGCGTAAAGCCAAGCGCTAAGCCAAGCGCCAAGCCAAGCGCCAAGCCAAGTGCCAAGCCACGCGCCAAGAAAGGCGCTAAGCCAAGCGCCAAACCACGCGCCAAGCCACGCTTCAAGAGGAGCGTAAAGCCAAGCGCGAAGCCAAGCGCCAAACCAAGCGCCAAGCCAAGCGCCAAGCCAAGCAGCAAGCCAAACGCCAAGCCACGCGCCAAGAAAGGCGCTAAGCCAAGCGCCAAACCACACGCCAAGCCACGCTTCAAGAAGAGCGTAAAGCCAGCCGCTAAGCCAAGCGCCAAGCCAAGCGCCCAGCCAAGCGCCAAGCCACGCGCCAAGGAGAGCGCCAAGCCATGCTCCAAGAAAAGCAAAAAGCCAAACGCCAAGCCACGCGCCAAGAAAAGCGCTAAGCCAAGCGCCAAACCCCGCGCCAAGCCAAGCGCCAAGCCAAGCGCCAAGCTAAGCGTCAAGCCAAGTGCCAAGCCACGCGCCAAGCCAAGCGCCAAACCAAGCGCCAAGCCAAGCGCCAAGCTAAGCGCCAAACCAAGCGCCAAACCAAGCGCCAAGCCAAGCGCCAAGCCAAGCGCCAAACCAAGCGCCAAGCCAAGCGCCAAGCAAAGCGTCAAGCCAAGTGCCAAGCCACGCGCCAAGAAAAGCACCAAGCCAAGCGACAAGCTACGCTCCAAGAAAAGCGCCAAGCCAAGCGCCAAGCCAAGCGCCTAGCCAAATGCCAAGCCACGCGCCAAGAAAAGCACCAAGCCAAGCGACAAGCTACGCTCCAAGAAAAGCGCCAAGCCAAGCGACAAGCTACGCTCCAAGAAAAGCGCCTAGCCAAGCGCCAAGCCACGCGCTAAGCCAAGCAGCAAGCCAAGCGCCAAGCCAAGCGCCAAGCCAAGCACCACGCCAAGCGCCAAGCCAAGCGCCTAACCAAGCGCCAAGCCACGCGCTAAGCCAAGCAGCAAACCAAGCGCCAAGCCAAGCGCCAAGCCAAGCAGCAAGCCAAACGCCAAGCCACGCGCCAAGAAAAGCGCTAAGTTAATCGCCAAACCACGCGCCAAGCCACGCTTCAATAAGAGCGTAAAGCCAAGCGCTAAGCCAAGCGCCAAACCAAGCGCCAAGCCAAGCGCCAAGCCAAGCGCCAAGCCAAGTGCCAAGCCACCCGCTAAGAAAAGGGACAAGCGACAAGCCACGCGTCAAGAAACCGCCAAGCTAAGCACCAAGCCAAGAGCCAAGCCAAGCGCCAAGCCAAGCGCCCAGACAAACGCTAAGCCAAGCGCCAAGCCAAATGCCAAGCCACGCGCCAAGAAGAGCGCCAAGCCAAGCGCTAAGCCACGCGCCAAGAAAAGCGCCAAGACAAGCGCCAAGCCAAGCGCCAAGCCAAATGCCAAGCCACGCGCCAAGAAGAGCGCCAAGCCAAGCGCTAAGCCACGCGCCAAGAAGAGCGCCAAACCAAGCGACAAATCACGCGCCAAAAAAAGCGCTTAGCCAAGCGCCAGGCAACGCGCCAACAAAAGCGCCAAGCCAAGCGCCAAGCGAAGCGCCAAGCCAAGCGTTAAGCCACGCGCCAAGAAAAGCGCCAAACCAAGTGACAAATCACGCGCCAAAAAAAGCGCTTAGCCAAGCGCCAAGCAACGCGGCAACAAAAGCGCCAAGCCAAGCGCCAAGCCAAGCGCCCAGACAAACAACAAGCCACGCGCCAAGAAGAGCGCCAAGCCATGCGCCAAGCCAAACGCCAAGCCAAGCGACAAGCCAGCGCCAAGAAAAGCGCCAAGGCATGCGACAAGCCACGCGCCAAGAAAAGCGCCAAGCCCAGCGCCAACCCAAGCGCCAAGCCAAGCGCCTAGCTAAGCGCCAAGATATGCGCCAAGCCAAACGCCAAACCACGCGCCAAGAAAAGCGCCAAAAAAAGCGCCAAGCCAACCGCCAAGCCAAGCGCTGAGCCAAGCGCCAAGCTAAGCGTTCAGCCAAGCGCCAAACAGCGCACCAAGCCACCCGCCAAGAAACGCGCCAAGCCCAGCGCCAAGCCAAGCGCCAAGCCAAGCGCCAAGCCACGCGCCAAGAAAAGCGCTACGCCATGCGCCAAGCCGAGCAACTAGCCACTCGCCAAGAAAAGCGCCAAGCCAAGCGCCAAGCCAAGCGTCAAGCCATGCGCCAAACCAAACGCCAAACCACGCGCCAAGAAAAGCGCCAAAAAAAGCGCCAAGCCAAGCGCCAAGCCAAGCGCCAAGCCAAGCAGCAAGCCAAACGCCAAGCCACTCGTCAAAAAAAGCGCCAAGCCAAGCGCCAAGCCAAGCGTCCAGCCAAGCGCCAAGCCACGCGCCAAGGCAAGCGACAAGCCACACGCCAAGACAGCGCCAAGCCAAGCGTCCAGCCAAGAGCCAAGCGAAGCGACAAGCAACGCGCCAACAAAAGCGCCAAACCAAGCGTCAAGCCAAGCGCCAAGCCACGCACCAAGAAGAGCGCCAAGCCAAGCGCCAAGATAAGCGCCAAGCCAAGCGCCCAGCCAAGCGCCAAGCCACGCACTAAGAAGAGCGCCAAACCATGCTCCAAGCAAAACGCTAAGCCAAGCGCCAAGCCAAGCACCAAGCCACGCACCAAGGAGAGCGCCAATCCATGCGGCAAGCCAAGCGCCAAGTCGCGCACTAAGAAAAGCGTTAAGCCAAGCGACAAACCATTCGCCAAGAAAGCGCCAAGCCAAGCAACAAGCCACGCGCCAAGACAGCGCCAAGCCAAGCGTCCAGCCAAGCGCCAAGCCACTCGCCAAGCCAAGCGACAAGCCACACGCCAAGACAGCGCCAAGCCAAGCGTCCAGCCAAGAGCCAAGCGAAGCGACAAGCAACGCGCCAGCAAAAGTACCAAATCAAGCGCCAAGCCAAGCGCCAAGCCAAGCGCCAAGCCAAGCGCCAAACCAAGTGCCAAGCCACGCTCCAAGAAAGCGCCAAGCTAAGCGACAAACCACGCGCCAAGAAAGCGCCAAGCCAAGCGTCTAGCCAAGCGCCAAGCCAAGCGCCAAGCCAAGCAGCAAGCCAAACGCCAAGCCACGCGCCAAGAAAAGCGCTAAGCCAAGCGCCAAATCACGCGCCAAGCCACGCCCCAAGAAAAGCGTCAAGCCAAGCGCTAAGCCAAGCCCCAAGCAAAGCGCCCAGCCAAGCGCCAAGCCACGCGCCAAGGAAAGCGCCAAACCATGCGCCAAGCCAAGCGCCAAGCCAAGCGCCAAGCCAAGCGCCAAGCCAAGTGCCAAGCCACGCGTCAAGAAAAGCACCAAGCCATGCGCCAAGCCCAACGCCAAGCCAAGCGACAAGCCACGCGCCAAGAAAAGCGCCAACCCAAGCGACAAGCCACGCGCCAAGAAAAGCGCCAAGCCATGTGCCAAGCCCAACGCCAAGCTAAGCGACAAGCCACGCGTCAAGAAAAGCGCCAACCCAAGCGACAAGCCACGCGCCAAGAAAAGCGCCAAGCCAAGCGCCAAGCCACGCGCCAAACAAAGCGCTAAGCCACGCGCCAAGAAGAGCGCCAAACCAAGCGACAAACCACGCGCCAAGCCACGCAACAAGAAAAGCGCCAAACCACGCGCTACGCCAAGCGCCAAGCCAAGTGCCAAGCCACCCACCAAGAAAAACGCCAAGCGACAAGCCACGCGCCAAAAAAGCGCCAAGCTAAGCGCCAAGCCACTCGCCAAGCCAAGCGCCAAGCCAAGCGACCAGACAAACGCCAAGCCAAGCGACAAGCCAGGCGCCAAGAAAAGCGCCAAGCCAAGCGACAACCCACGCGCTAAGAAAAGCGCCACGCCCTGCGCCAAGCCAAGCAACTAGCCACTCGCCAAGAAAAGCGCCAAGCCAAGCCCCAAGCCAAGCGCCAAGCCATGCGACAAGCCAAACGCCAAGCCAAGCGACAAGCCACGCGCCAAGAAAAGCGCCAAGCCAAGCGACATCCAACGCGCCAAGAAGAGCGCCACGCCCTGCGCCAAGCCAAGCAACTAGCCACTCGCCAAGAAAAGCGCCAAGCCAAGCCCCAAGCCAAGCGCCAAGCCATGCGCCAAGCCAAGCGCCAAACCACGCGCTAAGAAAAGCGCCAAAAAAAGAGCCAAGCCAAGCGCCAAGCCAAGCAGCAAACCAAACGCCAAGCCACGCGTAGAAAAAAAACGCCAAGCCAAGCGCCAAGCCAAGCGCCAAGCCAAGCGTTCAGCCAAGCGCCAAACCGCGCGCCAAGCCACGCACCAAGAAAAGCGTCAAGCCAAACGCTAAACCAAGCGCCAAGCCAAGCGCCCAGCCAAGCGCCAAACCACGCGCCAAGGAGAGCGTTAAGCCAAGCGAAAAGCCAAGCGCCAAGCCACGCGCCAAGAAAATCACCAAGCCAAGCGACAAGCTACGCGCCAAGAAAAGCACCAAGCCAAGCGACAAGCTACGCGCCAAGAAAAGCGCCAAGCCAAGCGCCAAACCAAGCGCCAAGCCAGGCGCCAAAGAAATCACTAAGCCAAGCGCCAAACCAAGCGCTAAGCCAAGCGCCAGGGCAAGCGCCAAGACAAGCGCCAAGCCAAGCGCCAAAGAAATCACTAAGCCAAGCGCCAAACCAAGCGCTAAGACAAGCGCCAAGGCAAGCGCCAAACCAAGCGCCAAGCCAAGCGTTAAGCCAAGCGCCAAGCCAAGCGCCAAACCAAGCGCAAAGGTAAGCGTTAATCCAAGCGGCAAACCAAGCGCCAATGCAACCGCCAAGCCAAGCGCCGAGCCACGCGCCAAGCCAAGCGCCAAGCCAAAGGCCAAACTAATTGCCGAGCCAAGTGCCAAGCCAAGCACCAAACCAAGCGCAAATCTAAGCGCCAAGCCAAGCGCCAAGCCAAGCGCCAAACCAAGCACCTAGCCAAGCGCCAACCCAACATCCAAGACAAGAGCCAAGCCAACTGATAATCCAAGCGCCAAACCAAGCCCCAAACCAAGCATCTAGCCAAGCGGCAAAATAGGCGCTAACCCAAGCACTAAGCCACACGCCAAACCAAGCGCCAAGCCAATCGCCTAGGTAAGCGCCAAGCCGAGCGCCAAACCAAGCGTTAAGCCAAGCGCCAAACCAAGCGCCAAGCCAAGCGCCAAGGCAAGCGCCAAACCAAGAGCCAAGCCAAGCGTTAAGCCAAGCTCTAAGCCAAGCGCTAAGCCAAGCGTTAAGCCAAGCACCAAACCAAGCGCCAAGCCAAGCGTTAAGGCAAGCGCCAAACCAAGCGCCAAGTTAAACGTTAAGCCAAGCGCTAAACCAAGCGCCAAGCAAAGCGCCAAGGCAAGCGCCAAATCAAGCACCAAACCTGTAACGGTACTGGCCCTCTGCTTTGTGGGGCTAGTGAAATTAATGAATTTCCTTCGGGTAGCTTGTCAGTCGGAGAATAATTTAGTTCAGCCAGATATACACTCGAATATTAGCAAGCAAACACTAGGATAATGTTAGACAGTTTAATTATAATGTTCAATATTTACAAACATAAGAATTCCTCGTAAACATCAAATAAAATGTATTTAACAATAAATTTCAATAATTATGCTGGATGCTCGGTTGCCCGTTCCTTACGCCTCGGCAACCCGTTTGGCATCTATGTATCGAAGGTCCGATGGGCCAGAAATTGTCGGAACGCCACTGGTCGGGAGGACGGTTTGCCCAAAGTAATTTGCAGGGATACCAACTTCCGGGTTCAAACGTCAAGTCCGACGAAGAAACCGCGTGTAACTGCAAATATAGGTTAATTCTAATATTTGTATTTCGTCTTACAACCCCGTGAAAGCGTTGCGACTCCCGGGGATATGGTGAAGTGCTTGTGTGTGTTGCGGCAGAACGAGGCAGTTGATGGCGCCGGTCCAGCTGGAGCTCCTCTTCGTGGTGGCGGCCTACGATAGTCCACGGCCACGAGGTTGTCGCCGATCCTCCAGGTTACGATAGGGGCTGTTAAGTACGGTGAGTACAATCCTGCAGTCAAACAGAAATTAAATGCAATCTTATCGAGACTTGCAGAAGGTCGGCTACGTGTGGCCCTTGTTATAACATGAAACCTAATATATCCGGACTGGACAAATGTTATATTGGTTGGTAGATTTATTGTTACAAAATTGACATATGAAACGGCCCGGTTGTTAACCCTTCGTCTCGAATATGCCTCGCAGGGAAGTTTGATATAATTATTGGCCAACGTCCTCCAGGAGAATTTTGAATATAATTTTTATACCGGATTTTAACAAAGATTAGCAATTTATTTATTATTACGAAGTCGACATATGAAACGGCTTGGTTGTTAACCCTTCGTCTCGAATATGTCTTGCAAGAAATTTGTAATATAAATATTAATACAGGGTTGTAACAGGGATAAGTGATTTAATTATTACGAGATCGACATATGAAACGGCTTGGCTGTTAACCCTTCGTCTCGAATATGTCATGCATGAAATTTAGATATGATTAAAACGCTAAGGCCTCGGGTTCGGTTGCAGCTACGGGAAACTACTATTGGATGTCGGGATCTGGAGTTTAGACAGGAATAATTCTCTCTCGAAATTCGCTCCGTGCTTACTTTTATACTTTTTGGCGTCGTGTTATCGTGGTAACCACCACGTTCATCCTCTGGTGGGGACGAGCGGCGCGCGGATTGTTTATTCGCAATTTTCGGCGCAGGCCGAACTGGAGTCGGCTTATCTCTCCCTCGGACGTCGGCAAGAAGCGATAATGCTTGAAGGGGCGAAGTGTAAATTTAATTACATTATTTAATGTCTTGATGAAAAATTTATACGAGGCAAGCGTTACACATGCCCGTCTCTTCGGAGGAGACCGCTGTTAGGTGGACCTCTTCTTCTAGGATGATGCTTCTATTCCGGAGAAGTCACCTGGAGCGTCTACAGGTTAGACGTGGGAGTTGCGGTATCAACCTCCCGGGTACCCCAGGTGTCTGGATGGAGATAGAACTTGCATTTTATAAATTTAATTGTTACGGGGCCTCCTTCAGGATTCAGATCAGGCCTAATTGCAGGGCATCTTTCCGCTTCAGGCGTAGCCGTTGTCCAGAGGGCGTTAGGACGCGAACAGTCCGTCGTTTCTGGCGTCGTCGTCGCGGCGCTGTAGCTGGTGGAGTCGGGGCTCTGGGCTCGTTGGGGGAGGAATAGAGCAGCTCGGGCAGCATCTCCTGCGGAAGTTCAGGTTCTGGCAGCTTTAAGTCTTGCAGTTCTGCCAGAATTTCCGCGAAAGTGTCGCCTTCTTCGAGAGGCAACTCGGCGTCCTCCAAGGGCGTCTCGGAGATCCTCTCGGGTCGGAGCTCTGGTGGAGTTTTGGCTTCTAATTTTGCTGGAGCGACGGCTGGGCTCTCTGGGAACTCACCGAACAGCCGCTTGAATTTCTGGGCCAATTCCAGGATGGCGGCCTCCTGCTCAGGGTGAAGTTTTGCGAGGGGAAACCTCACCGGCAAGCTCTCCCTGGTTTGTTCAGTTCCCGGCTGGCTGTCTGTGTTCCTCTCCGGCGTAGCTGGCAGAGGGGACAGCATGGCTGGGACCGGACTCCATCTCGGAAGCAGAGACCAGCGGTGACTCGAGGGCGTCTCTGGAGGGCCGTATGCTCGAGGAACCCACGGATAAATTTTCTTCTGGCCTTTCCGGGGCTTCCTCAACTTAAAAGGCCATGGTCGAGCGTTCGATTTCCTCTTGACTGGAGGCATGTTGACTTGAATATGCGTGCTAGGGTCCGGGGTGAATTCTTATGTTGTTGGCTCCGGACTTATCACCCTTTCCGGTTCTGTGTATTGCATGTGGAGGGAGAGGCACGTGGAAGCCTTGAACTGCAGGTGCTGAAAAAAAAAGGATTTTGGAAAAATATCTTTAGGCCAGGTATAAGAATGATTTTTCAAGATATTTTCGAACAGGTGGACTAGAAGGTTACTGGAAGGCCTTTTTGATGTCTTTCACGTGGGCTCGGCCGACTTCCCTTCCGGTTTGAGGGTCGCTTAACTCCACAATTACAGGCGAAATTATCCTTTTGATAACAAAGGGCCCAGCATATTTGGGCGCTAATTTCGCTGAAATCCCCTGGGCGGCGTCGGAGAGGACTCGGTGTCCTATCTGGGGATGATACTCACGCCTTCTGAGGTTGTAATGGTGACTTTGGCGTGAGAAGGCCTTGGCGAGATTGTGACGCACGATTTCCAAGATATCCTCCAACTTTTTAAGTTGTTCACGATATAGCCCTGGACTTGGAGCTTCTGCGTCGGGATCGAAGCCTGGATCGGTTGCTTCGCGTAACGACTTGGGTGGTAGCATCTCTCGTCCGAGGTTCAGGAGGGCCGGGGTGAAACCTGTCGATTCATGCTTAGCAGTATTGAGGGCGAACATCACCTCCGGAAGCCAAGCGTCCCACTGGTTCTGCTTCCCTCGGGCCAGTTGCGCAATGATGGTGCCTACTACTTTATTGGCCCTCTCCACAGGGTTAGCCTGGGGAGTGTATGGAGGCGTCAACCGGTGCTGGATGCCATACTCTGCGGCTAATGCTTTAAAAATTTTGCTTATAAATTGCGGCCCATTATCTGAAATAATTGTTCTGGAAGTACCAAACCGATAAATGATCCTTTCTTTCAGGGCCTGGCTGACGGTTTTGGCGGTAGCGGAACGTAAGGGATGCACTTCGATCCATTTGGTGAATCGGTCCTGGACAACGAGGAGCCATATGTTGCCTTTCGCGGACCTGGTGAGGGGGCCGATCAAGTCCGTGCTGACGACTTCCCATGGACCTCGGACTCGGGACCAGAACATCTTCCCGGCAGGTTGCTGTTGTTGATGTTTATACTGTTGGCATATTGAACAAGAGCGTACGTATTTATTCACATCCTTCTGCATCCTTGGCCAGTAATATAGTTTCTGAATTTTAGCCGTCGTCTTGGTTACTCCCAGGTGTCCTGCGGTGGGTTCGTCATGGCATTCTTGTAAGACTTGGCGTCTCTGGGGCTTGGGGACGCACAGCTTCCATACGGGTTGGAAGCCTTCGGCCAAGTCTTCACCTACATTTGGAAAGCTTCGATAAAGGTTTCCATTTTCCACTTTCCAAGTGTCGAATGTTGCTGGATCATTTTGCACCAGGCGGATCATTTTGCGGATCCAAGAACATGGGGCGGCCGGCTCCTGGACGGCCATGGGGGAGAGGTTGTCCTCGGGACTTCTTGGAGCTCTGGACAGAGCATCGGCCACGTGGTTGAGGGCTCCTGTACGATACTGAACTTCAAAGTCGTATTGCTGAAGCTCCAGTGCCCACCTCGCTAGCCGGGCTGAAGGATTCGGGAGGTTTTGAAGCCACTTTAAGCTACGGTGGTCGGTCACTACCTTTAAGTGGTAGCCTTCTATATAACCTTTGAACTTTTTTACTGCAAAGAGCACGGCCAGGCATTCCAACTCGGTGGCGGAATATTTGGTTTCTGCTGGAGTCAAGGATCGACTAGCGTAGGCGATCACCCTTTCTTGATTATCCAAGACTTGCGTGAGGACGGCTCCCAGTCCGGTGGTGCTAGCGTCCGTCTGTAAGATAAATGGAACGGAGAAATCCGGGCATGCAAGAATCGGGGCTGAAGTTAAGGCTCTCTTTAGCCCGTCCAGGGCTTCCTGTTGTCTCTCCGTCCAATTAAATTTGACACCTTTCCGGAGGAGTTCATTCAGGGGGGATGCTATTCGGGCGAACCCGGGAATAAATTTCCTGTACCAGGAAGCCATACCTAGGAAGCGCCGTACAGCCTTCGGTGTCTGAGGATTATCCATCTTCAGGATGGCCTCCACCTTCTCCGGATCTGTTTGTATTCCGTCTTCGTTGACGACGTGCCCCAGGTACTTCAATTCTGGCTGGCAGAAATTACACTTCTCTGGGTGAAGTTGAAGGCCGGCGGTCCGTAGTCTCTGGAATACCTCCTGTAGGTGCTTTAGGTGGTCCTGGAACGTCCGGCTGACGACGATGATGTCGTCGAGATAGCAGAACGCGTGTGGTTCGAGCTCTGGACTAATGATCTTATTTAAAAACCGCTGGAACGTGGCCGGCGCGGTCTGAAGGCCGAACGGGAGGACTTTGAACTGGTACAATCCCCTCCCGGGGACGGTGAAGGCGGATATGGGGCGGCTCTCAATGGCAAGCGGGATTTGCCAATATCCATGCTTCAAATCAAGGGTACTTATATACCTGGCCCCACGAAGCTTGTTGAGGATGCCATCGATGAAGGGTAGAGGATAGGCATCGGAACAGGTGGCCTCATTCACTTTCCTAAAATCGATGCAGAATCGATATTGACCTGAAGGTTTCTTTACCAAAACCACCGGGGAGCTAAATGAGCTGTTGGACGGTTCGATGATTCCTTCTGCCAACATTGTGTCGACCTCTTCGTCAATGATGGCTTGCATCGCTGGGTTGCGAGGGTAGTATCGCTGTTTGATGGGTCCCACGCCCTCCTTCAGGGAAATCCGATGTTCCACTAGTGTTGTAGGGCCACCAGTATCGGGGAATTTTCCCAATTCTTCCTTTAAGAACTCTTCTAATTGTTCAGACTGCGTAGCGGTCAAGGGTTTAATACTTGCCACCCCCTCAGGATCCTGCAGCGAGTTCAGAACGACGTCCGTTTGACCTAGTGTTATCACCTGGGAGGCGGGATGAATAACCGCTTGGTATCGGGTAAGGAAGTCGAGTCCCAGGATCACATCGCTGGAGAGGGTATCCACGACGCGAGCCTGCAGGAAATAGGGGTCGTTCTGGATAAAAATGGTGAGTTCGTACTGCCCTTGGGTGGTAATTATTTGGCCGTCTGCCAACTGGATACGGGCCGGACAGTGTTGTTTATTGATAACTCCTTGTTGTTTAAGGAACCTCTGGAGGGCTTTTCCCATATATGATTTGGCGGCGCCCGTGTCAACTAGGGCGTTGAATAGCCTTCCCCTAATGACTATTGGCAGGAACAACCGGGAATCGATGGTAGATACTTGGGACGAGGGGTTCGGGACCCGGCTGTGGAAGTTTCGGACCCGTTGAAGCCATCTGGACCACTCAGGGTGCTGTATTTGACGATGGGAGGCCCTGGCCTTCTGGTGTCGAGGATGCCTCACATGTCTCGACGGCCGGACGCGTTTCCCGACCTTCTACAGGGGCAGTCCCTCGTTAGCGTACCTGTTTTGCCACACCAGGAACAAAAGAGTTTCGAAGGTCGTTGGCATTGAAATCTTCGGTGGCCCCGTTGTCCACACTTCCAGCAGTTCTCGGTGCGGCTATATGCGGTGCTGGTCGAGGGAGTAGGGGACTTGGGAGCTGGAGGTACCCGTTGGTTGCCTTCTGGGGTTTGTATAGACGAAACTATGGGTGCCTTAAAATTCTGACTGAAGACTACCTTGGATTTTCCAGGTTGGTACGCCGTCTCCGCCATGTACGCTTGACTGGCCGTCGGGGGAGGCTGGAAGGAGGATTGTTCCACCTGGAGGGCTTCGAACTCTTCTGCCATTTGCACCAGCTCATCTAGTTTGCGAAAATCCTTCCGGCGTACGTAAAGTTTGTATTCCGGGCGCAGGTTTTCGTAGATACGTTCTAGCTGATCCTGTTCTCTAGTAACTCCAAACCTGCGTAGCAGCGTCTGGAGGGCGGTGACAAAGTCGGATACGGATTCCTTCTGGCCCTGTGTCCGGTTCCTGATCTCTTCGGCCATCCGGAATTGAAAGCGCGGAGGTAAGTATTGATTGTGGAAAGCGGTCACAAAATTGTCCCAGTTTCTCCATTTTTGCTTGTTATTCCTAATCCACAGCAATGCCTTTCCCTTAAAGAGCTCGGGCAATGCGGTCAGGACTTCCTGTTCTCGAAACTGGTAACACGTCGATAGTTCCTCGATCCTTTCTAGAAAGGAAATGGGGTCCGAGGTACCGTCAAACTTTAGGCCCCATTTTCTAATGCTATTACAAATCTGGGCATTATTAAGTCTCGGAGGATCTGAACTTTGTTCTATTTCCTGACTTTCCCGGTGATCGTCCTCTTCTATTTCTCCTTGACGCTCACTTTGTGTATCCTCTTCCTCTTGATCTCCTCTCAAATGTCTTGAGATTCTCTGTCTCAATTGTTGTACAGTACCTTCTGCTTCTAGCCCTACTGCGGTCGCGAGTCCTCGGAGGTGCTCTGCTTTGAGATTGTAGATCCACCCCACTTTTACTCTCGGGGGGCCCACGGGTGTGATGTCGTCCCTTTCTTGGTCTACCATTTTAAATCTGCGAACAGAGTTTGTATAGAAAATCTGTGGTATTCAAATAATCAAATTTTAAACAAGTATTTTTCAGGTCCCGGATGCCAAATTCTAGTTCTGGAGCTTCCGGTGGGTGCTTGCTAATTTTTATGTATATCTGAGCTCAGGTTGCCTGCTCGGGCGCCATTTGTAACGGTACTGGCCCTCTGCTTTGTGGGGCTAGTGAAATTAATGAATTTTTTTCGGGTAGCTTGTCAGTCGGAGAATAATTTAGTTCAGCCAGATATACACTCGAATATTAGCAAGCAAACACTAGGATAATGTTAGACAGTTTAATTATAATGTTCAATATTTACAAACATAAGAATTCCTCGTAAACATCAAATAAAATGTATTTAACAATAAATTTCAATAATTATGCTGGATGCTCGGTTGCCCGTTCCTTACGCCTCGGCAACCCGTTTGGCATCTATGTATCGAAGGTCCGATGGGCCGCCCTCTGGAGAAATTGTCGGAACGCCACTGGTCGGGAGGACGGTTTGCCCAAAGTAATTTGCAGGGATACCAACTTCCGGGTTCAAACGTCAAGTCCGACGAAGAAACCGCGTGTAACTGCAAATATAGGTTAATTCTAATATTTGTATTTCGTCTTACAACCCCGTGAAAGCGTTGCGACTCCCGGGGATATGGTGAAGTGCTTGTGTGTGTTGCGGCAGAACGAGGCAGTTGACGGCGCCGGTCCAGCTGGAGCTCCTCTTCGTGATGGCGGCCTACGATAGTCCACTGCCACGAGGTTGTCGCCGATCCTCCAGGTTACGATAGGGGCTGTTAAGTACGGTGAGTACAATCCTGCAGTCAAACAGAAATTAAATGCAATCTTATCGAGACTTGCAGAAGGTCGGCTACGTGTGGCCCTTGTTATAACATGAAACCTAATATACCCGGACTGGACAAATGTTATATTGGTTGGTAGATTTATTGTTACAAAATTGACATATGAAACGGCCCGGTTGTTAACCCTTCGTCTCGAATATGCCTCGCAGGGAAGTTTGATATAATTATTGGCCAACGTCCTCCAGGAGAATTCTGAATATAATTTTTATACCGGATTTTAACAAGGATTAGCAATTTATTTATTATTACGAAGTCGACATATGAAACGGCTTGGTTGTTAACCCTTCGTCTCGAATATGTCTTGCAAGGAATTTGTAATATAAATATTAATACCGGGTTTTAACAGGGATTAGTGATTTAATTATTACGAGATCGACATATGAAACGGCTTGGCTGTTAACCCTTCGTCTCGAATATGTCATGCATGAAATTTAGATATGATTAAAACGCTAAGGCCTCGGGTTCGGTTGCAGCTACGGGAAACTACTATTGGATGTCGGGATCTGGAGTTTAGACAGGAATAATTCTCTCTCGAAATTCGCTCCGTGCTTACTTTTATACGTTTTGGCGTCGTGTTATCGTGGTAACCACCACGTTCATCCTCTGGTGGGGACGAGCGGCGCGCGGATTGTTTATTCGCAATTTTCGGCGCAGGCCGAACCGGAGTCGGCTTATCTCTCCCTCGGACGTCGGCAAGAAGCGATAATGCTTGAAGGGGCGAAGTGTAAATTTAATTACATTATTTAATGTCTTGATGAAAAATTTATACGAGGCAAGCGTTACAAGCGCATGGCGTGGCGTTTTTCTTGGCGCGTGACTTGACGCTTGGCTTGGTGCTTGGCTTGGCGCTTGGCTTGGCGCTTTTCTTGGCGCGTGGCTTGGCGCTTGGCTTGGCGCCTGTCTTGGCGCATGGCTTGGCGCTCTCCTTGGCGTTTGGCTTGGCGCGTGGCTTGGCACTTGGCTTGGCGCTTGGCTTGACGTTTGGCTTGGCGCATGCCTTGGCTCTTTCCTTGGCGCGTGGCTTGACGCTTGTCTCGGCGCTTGGCTTGGCGCTTTTCTTAACGTGTGGTTGGCGCGTAGCTTGGCACTTGGCTTGACGCTTAGAATGGCGCTTGGTTTGCCGCTTGGCTTGGCGCTCTCGTTGGCTCCTGGCTTGGCGCTTGGCTTGGCGCTTTTCTTGGCGCGTGGCTTGTCACTTGGCTTAGCGCATGGCGTGGCGTTTTTCTTGGCGCGTAACTTGGCGCTTGGCTTGGCGCTTTTCTTGGCGCGTGGCTTGGCGCGTGGCTTAGCACGTGTTTTGGCGCGTGGCTTGTCGCTTGGCTTAGCGCTCTCTTTGGCGCGTGGCTTGGTGCTTTTCTTGGCGCTTAGCTTGGCGCTTGGCTTGGCGCTTGGCTTGGCGCTTGGCTTGGCGCTTGGCTTGGCGCTTTTCTTGGCGCTTTTCTTGGCGCTTAGCTTGGCGCTTGACTTGGCGCTTGGCTTGGCGCTCTCCTTGGCGTTTAGCGTAACGCTTTTCTTGGCGCGTGGCTTGGCACTTGGCTTGGCGCTTGGTTTGGCGCTTGGCTTAGCGCTTGGTTTGGCGTTTTTCGTGGCGCTTTTTCTGGCGCGTGGCTTAACGCTTGGCTTGGCGCTCTCTTTGGCGCGTGGCTTGGCGTTCGGCTTGGCGCTTGGGTTGGCGCTGTTCTTGGCGCGTGGCTTGGCGCTTGGCTGGGCACTTGGCTTGGCACTTGGCTTTGCGTGGCGCTTTTCTTGGCGCGTGGCTTGGCGCTTGGCTTGGCGCCTGTCTTGGCGCATGGCTTGGCGCTCTCCTTGGCGTTTGGCTTGGCGCGTGGCTTGGCACTTGGCTTGGCGCTTGGCTTGACGTTTGGCTTGGCGCATGCCTTGGCTTTTTCCTTGGCGCGTGGCTTGGCGCTTGTCTCGGCGCTTGGCTTGGCGCTTTTCTTAACGTGTGGTTGGCGCGTAGCTTGGCACTTGGCTTGACGCTTATAATAGCGCTTGGCTTGGCGCTCTCGTTGGCTCGTGGCTTGGCGCTTGGCTTGGCGTTTTTCTTGGCGCGTGGCTTGTCACTTGGCTTAGCGCATGGCGTGGCGTTTTTCTTGGCGCGTAACTTGGCGCTTGGCTTGGTGCTTTTCTTGGCGCGTGTCTTGGCGCGTGGCTTGGCGCGTGGCTTAGCACGTGTTTTGGCGCGTGGCTTGTCGCTTGGCTTAGCGCTCTCTTTGGCGCGTGGCTTGGCGCTTTTCTTGGCGCTTAGCTTGGCGCTTGGCTTGGCGCTTGCCTTGGCGGTTTTCTTGGCGCTTTTCTTGGCGCTTAGCTTGGCGCTTGGCTTGGCGCTTGGCTTGGCGCTCTCCTTGGCGTTTAGCTTGGCGCTTGGCTTGGCGCGTGGCTCGGCACTTGGCTTGGCGCTTGGCTTGACGTTTGGCTTGGCGCATGCCTTGGTTCTTTCCTTGGCGCGTGGCTTGGCGCTTGTCTCGGCGCTTGGCTTGGCGCTTTTCTTGGCGCGTGGCTTGTCACTTGGCTTAGCGCATGGCGTGGCGTTTTTCTTGGCGCGTAACTTGGCGCTTGGCTTGGCGCTTTTCTTGGCGCGCGGCTTGTCGCTTGGCTTAGCGCTCTTTTTGGCGCGTGGCTTTTCGCTTTTCTTGGCGCTTAGCTTGGTGCTTGGATGGCGCTTGGCTTGTCGCTTTTCTTGGCGCTTCTCTTGGCGCTTAGCTTGGCGCTTGGCTTGGCGCTTGGCTTGGCGCTCTCCTTGGCGTTTAGCTTGGCGCTTGGCTTGGCGCTTGGCTTGGCACTTGGCCTGGCGTGGCGCTTTTCTCGGCGCGTGGCTTGGCACTTTGCTTGGCGCTTGGTTTGGCGCTTGGCTTAGCGCTTGGTTTGGCGTTTTTCTTGGCGCTTTTTCTGGCGCGTGGCTTAACGTTTGGCTTGGCGCTTTTCTTGGTGCGTGGCTTGTCACTTGGCTTAGCGCATGGCGTGGCGTTTTTCTTGGCGCGTAACTTGGCGCTTGGCTTGGCGCTTTTCTCGGCGCGTGGCTTGGCACTTGGGTTGGCGCTTGGTTTGGCGCTTGGCTTAGCGCTTGGTTTGGCGTTCTTCTTGGCGCTTTTTCTGGCGCGTGGCTTAACGCTTGGCTTGGCGCTCTGTTTGGCGCGTGGCTTGGCGCTTAGCTTGGCGCGTGGCTTGGCGCCTGGTTTGGCGCTTAGCTTGGAGCGTGGCTTGGCGTTTGGTTTGGCGTTTTTCTTGGCGCGTGGCTTGACGCGTGGCTTAGCGCGTGTTTTGGTGCGTGGATTGCCGCTTGGCTTGGCGCTTTTTTGGCGCGTGGCTTGGTGCTTAGCTTGGCGCGTGGCTTGGCGCCTGGTTTGGCGCTTTTCTTGGTGCATGGCTTGGCGCGTGGCTTGTCGCTTGGCTTAACGCTTTTCTTGGCCCTTAGCTTGGCGCTTGGCTTGGCGCTTTTCTTGGCGTTTCCTTGGCGCGTGGCTTGGCGCTTGGCTTGGTGCTTGGCCTGGCGCTTGGCTAGGCGCTTTTCTTGGCGTGTGGCTTGGCGCGTGGCTTGTCGCTTAGCTGGGTGCTCTCCTTGGCGCTTAGCTTGGCGCTTGGCTTGGCGCTTGGCTTGGCGTTTGGTTTAGCGCTTGGTTTAACGCAGTTTTTGGCGCGTGTCTTGGCGCCTGGCTGGGCAAGTGGCTTGGCACTTGGCTTGGCGTGGCGCTTTTCTTGGCGCGTTGCTTGGCACTTGGCATGCCGCTTGGCTTTGCGTTTGGCTTGGCGCCTGTCTTGGCGCATGGCTTGGCGCTTTCCTTGGCGCTTGGCTTGGCGTTTGGCTTGGCGCTTGGTTTGGCGCAGTTTTTGGCGCGTGGCTTGGCGTTTGGCTTGCTGCTTGGCTTGGCGCTTGGCTTGGCGCTTGGCTAGACGCTTGGCTTGGCGCTTTCTTAGCGCGTGGTTTGTCGCTTAGCGGCGCGTTGCTTGGCGCTTGGCTGAGCGCTTGGCTTGGCGTTTGGATTGGCGCTTGGTTTGGCGCTCTTCTTGGAGCGTGGCCTGGCATTTGGCTTAACGCTTGGCTTGGCGCTTGGTTTGTCGCTTTTGTTGGCGCGTTGCTTGTCGCTTCGCTTGGCTCTTGGTTTGGCGCTTGGCTTGGCGCTTGGCTTGGCGCTTGGCTTTGCGCTTTTCTTGGCGCGTGGCTTGGCGCTTGGCTGGGCATTTGGCTTGGCGCTTGGCTTGGCGCTTGGCTTGGCGCATGGCTTGGCGCTCTCCTTGGTGCGTGGCTTGGTGCTTGGCTTGGCGCTTTTCTTGGCGCGTGGCTTGGCACTTGGCTTGGCGCTTGGCTTGGCGCTTGGCTTGGCGCTTGGTTTGGCGCTTGGCTTAGCGCTTGGCTTTACGCTCTTCTTGAAGCGTGGCTTGGCGCGTGGTTTGGCGCTTGGCTTAGCGCTTTTCTTGGCGCGTGGCTTGGCGTTTGGCTTGCTGCTTGGCTTGGCGCTTGGCTTGGCGCTTGGCTTGCTGCTTGGCTTAGCGCGTGGCTTGGCGCTTGGCTAGGCGCTTGGCTTGGCGCTTGGCTTGGCGCTTGGCTTGGCGCTTTTCTTGGAGCGTAGCTTGTCGCTTGGCTTGGTGCTTTTCTTGGCGCGTGGTTTGGCACTTGGCTTGGCGCTTAGCTTGGCGCTTGGCTTGGCGCTTGGCTTGGCGCTTGGTTTGGCGCTTGGTTTGGCGCTTGGCTTGGCGCTTGGTTTGGCGCTTGGCTTAGCGCTTGGCTTTACGCTCTTCTTGAAGCGTGGCTTGGCGCGTGGTTTGGCGCTTGGCTTAGCGCTTGGCTGGGCGCTTGGCTTGGCGCTTGGCTTAGCGCTTGGCTTGGCGCTTGGCTTGGCGCTTGGTTTGGCGCTTGGCTTGGCGCTTGGCTAGGCGCTTGGTTTGGCGCTTGGCTTAGCGCTTGGCTTTACGCTCTTCTTGAAGCGTGGCTTGGCGCGTGGTTTGGCGCTTGGCTTAGCGCTTGGCTGGGCGCTTGGCTTGGCGCTTGGCTTGGCGCTAGGCTTGGCGCTTTTATTGGAGCGTAGCTTGTCGCTTGGCTTGGTGCTTTTCTTGGCGCGTGGCTTGGCACTTGGCTTGGCGCTTAGCTTGCCGCTTGGCTTGGCGCTTGGTTTGGCGCTTGGCTTGACGCTTGGCTTGGCGCTTGGTTTGGCGCTTGGTTTGGCGCTTGGCTTAGCGCTTGGCTTTACGCTCTTCTTGAAGCGTGGCTTGGCGCTCTCCTTGGCGCGTGGCTTGGCGCTTGGCTGGGCGTTTGGCTTGGCGCTTGGCTTAGCGCTTAACTTTACGCTCTTCTTGAAGCGTGACTTGGCGCGTGGTTTGGCGCTTTACTTAGCGCTTTTCTTGGCGCGTGGTTTGGCGTTTGGCTTGCTGCTTGGCTTGGCGCTTGGCTTGGCGCTTGGTTTGGCGCTTGGCTTAGCGCTTGGCTTAACGCTCTTCTTGAAGCGTGGCTTGGCGCATGGTTTGGCGCTTGGCTTAGCGCTTTTCTTGGCGCGTGGCTTGGCGTTTGGCTTGATGCTTGGCTTGGCGCATGGCTTGGCGCTCTCCTTGGCGCGTGGCTTGGCGCTTGGCTAGGCGCTTGGCTTGGCGCTTGGCTTGGCGCTTTTCTTGGAGCTTAGCTTGTCGCTTGGCTTGGTGCTTTTCTTGGCGCGTGGCTTGGCGCTTGGCTTGGCGCTTGGCTTAGCGCTTGGCTTTACGCTCTTCTTGAAGCGTGGCTTGGCGCATGGTTTGGCGCTTGGCTTAGCGCTTTTCTTGGCGCGTGGCTTGGCGTTTGGCTTGATGCTTGGCTTATCGCATGGCTTGGCGCTCTCCTTGGCGCGTGGCTTGGCGCTTGGCTGGGCGCGTGGCTTGGCGCTTGGCTTAGCGCTTGGTTTGGCGCTTTCTTGGCGCGTGGCTTGTCGCTTAGATTGGCGCTTTCTTGGAGCGTGGCTTGGCACTTGGTTTTTCGCTTGGCTTGGCGCTTGGTTTGGCGCTTTTGTTGGCGCGTTTCTAGGCGCTTGGCTGAGCGCTTGGCTTGGCGCTTGGATTGGCGCTTGGTTTGCCGCTCTCCTTGGAGCGTGGCTTAGAGCTTGGCTTGGCGCGTGGCTTGGCGCTTGGCTTGGCGCTTAGCTTGGCGCTTGTTTGGCGCGTGACTTGGCGCTTGGCTTGGCGCTTTCCCTGGCTCTTGGCTTGGTGATTTCTTTGGCGCTTGGTTTGTAACGCTTGCCTCGTATAAATTTTTCATCAAGACATTAAATAATGTAATTAAATTTACACTTCGCCCTTTCAAGCATTATCGCTTCTTGCCGACGTCCGAGGGAGAGATAAGCCGACTCCAGTTCGGCCTGCGCCGAAAATTGCGAATAAACAATTCGCGCGCCGCTCGTCCCCACCAGAGGATGAACGTGGTGGTTACCACGATAACACGACGCCAAAACGTATAAAAGTAAGCACGGAGCGAATTTCGAGAGAGAATTATTCCTGTCTAAACTCCAGATCCCGACATCCAATAGTAGTTTCCCGTAGCTGCAACCGAACCCGAGGCCTTAGCGTTTTAATCATATCTAAATTTCATGCATGACATATTCGAGACGAAGGGTTAACAGCCAAGCCGTTTCATATGTCGATCTCGTAATAATTAAATCACTAATCCCTGTTAAAACCCGGTATTAATATTTATATTACAAATTCCTTGCAAGACATATTCGAGACGAAGGGTTAACAACCAAGCCGTTTCATATGTCGACTTCGTAATAATAAATAAATTGCTATTCCTTGTTAAAATCCGGTATAAAAATTATATTCAAAATTCTCCTGGAGGACGTTGGCCAATAATTATATCAAACTTCCCTGCGAGGCATATTCGAGACGAAGGGTTAACAACCGGGCCGTTTCATATGTCAATTTTGTAACAATAAATCTACCAACCAATATAACATTTGTCCAGTCCGGATATATTAGGTTTCATGTTATAACAAGGGCCACATGTAGCCGACCTTCTGCAAGTCTCGATAAGATTGCATTTAATTTTTGTTTGACTGCAGGATTGTACTCACCGTACTTAACAGCCCCTATCGTAACCTGGAGGATCGGCGACAACCTCGTGGCCGTGGACTATCGTAGGCCGCCACCACGAAGAGGAGCTCCAGCTGGACCGGCTCCGTCAACTGCCTCGTTCTGCCGCAACACACACAAGCACTTCACCATATCCCCGGGAGTCGCAACGCTTTCACGGGGTTGTAAGACGAAATACAAATATTAGAATTAACCTATATTTGCAGTTACACGCGGTTTCTTCGTCGGACTTGACGTTTGAACCCGGAAGTTGGTATCCCTGCAAATTACTTTGGGCAAACCGTCCTCCCGACCAGTGGCGTTCCGACAATTTCTGGCCCATCGGACCTTCGATACATAGATGCCAAACGGGTTGCCGAGGCGTAAGGAACGGGCAACCGAGCATCCAGCATAATTATTGAAATTTATTGTTAAATACATTTTATTTGATGTTTACGAGGAATTCTTATGTTTGTAAATATTGAACATTATAATTAAACTGTCTAACATTATCCTAGTGTTTGCTTGCTAATATTCGAGTGTATATCTGGCTGAACTAAATTATTCTCCGACTGACAAGCTACCCGAAGGAAATTCATTAATTTCACTAGCCCTACAAAGCAGAGGGCCAGTACCGTTACAAATGGCGCCCGAGCAGGCAATCTGAGCTCAGATATACATAAAAATTAGCAAGCACCCACCGGAAGCTCCAGAACTAGAATTTGGCATCCGGGACCTGAAAAATACTTGTTTAAAATTTGATTATTTGAATACCACAGATTTTCTATACAAACTCTGTTCGCAGATTTAAAATGGTGGACCAAGAAAGGGACGACATCACACCCGTGGGCCCCCCGAGAGTAAAAGTGGGGTGGATCTACAATCTCAAAGCAGAGGACCTCCGAGTACTCGCGACCGCAGTAGGGCTAGAAGCAGAAGGTACTGCACAACAATTGAGACAGAGAATCTCAAGACATTTGAGAGGAGATCAAGAGGAAGAGGATACACAAAGTGAGCGTCAAGGAGAAATAGAAGAGGACGATCACCGGGAGAGTCAAGAAATAGAACAAAGTCCAGATCCTCCGAGACTTAATAATGCCCAGATTTGTAATAGCATTAGAAAATGGGGCCTAAAGTTTGACGGTACCTCGGACCCCATTTCCTTTCTAGAAAGGATCGAGGAACTATCGACGTGTTACCAGTTTCGAGAACAGGAAGTCCTAACCGCGTTGCCCGAGCTCTTTAAGGGAAAGGCATTGCTGTGGATTAGGAATAACAAGCAAAAATGGAGAAACTGGGACAATTTTGTGACTGCTTTCCACAATCAATACTTACTCCCCGCTTTCAATTCCGGATGGCCGAAGAGATCAGGAACCGAACACAGGGCCAGAAGGAATCCGTATCCGACTTTGTCACCGCCCTCCAGACGCTGCTACGCAGGTTTGGAGTTACTAGAGAACAGGATCAGCTAGAACGTATCTACGAAAACCTGCGCCCGGAATACAAACTTTACGTACGCCGGAAGGATTTTCGCAAACTAGATGAGCTGGTGCAAATGGCAGAAGAGTTCGAAGCCCTCCAGGTGGAACAATCCTCCTTGCAGCCTCCCCCAACGGCCAGTCAAGCGTACATGGCGGAGACGGCGTACCAACCTGGAAAATCCAAGGTAGTCTTCAGTCAGAATTTTAAGGCACCCATAGTTTCGTCTATACAAACCCCAGAAGGCAACCAACGGGTACCTCCAGCTCCCAAGTCCCCTACTCCCTCGACCAGCACCGCATATAGCCGCACCGAGAACTGCTGGAAGTGTGGACAACGGGGCCACCGAAGATTTCAATGCCAACGACCTCCAAAACTCTTTTGTTCCTGGTGTGGCAAAACAGGTACGCTAACGAGGGACTGCCCCTGTAGAAGGTTGGGAAACGCGTCCGGCCGTCGAGACATGTGAGGCATCCTCGACACCAGAAGGCCAGGGCCTCCCATCGTCAAATACAGCACCCTGAGTGGTCCAGATGGCTTCAACGGGTCCGAAACTTCCACAGCCGGGTCCCGAACCCCTCGTCCCAAGTATCTACCATCGATTCCCGGTTGTTCCTGCCAATAGTCATTAGGGGAAGGCTATTCAACGCCCTAGTCGACACGGGCGCCGCCAAATCATATATGGGAAAAGCCCTCCAGAGGTTCCTTAAACAACAAGGAGTTATCAATAAACAACACTGTCCGGCCCGTATCCAGTTGGCAGACGGCCAAATAATTACCACCCAAGGGCAGTACGAACTCACCATTTTTATCCAGAACGACCCCTATTTCCTGCAGGCTCGCGTCGTGGATACCCTCTCCAGCGATGTGATCCTGGGACTCGACTTCCTTACCCGATACCAAGCGGTTATTCATCCCGCCTCCCAGGTGATAACACTAGGTCAAACGGACGTCGTTCTGAACTCGCTGCAGGATCCTGAGGGGGTGGCAAGTATTAAACCCTTGACCGCTACGCAGTCTGAACAATTAGAAGAGTTCTTAAAGGAAGAATTGGGAAAATTCCCCGATACTGGTGGCCCTACAACACTAGTGGAACATCGGATTTCCCTGAAGGAGGGCGTGGGACCCATCAAACAGCGATACTACCCTCGCAACCCAGCGATGCAAGCCATCATTGACGAAGAGGTCGACAAAATGTTGGCAGAAGGAATCATCGAACCGTCCAACAGCTCATTTAGCTCCCCGGTGGTTTTGGTAAAGAAACCTTCAGGTCAATATCGGTTCTGCATCGATTTTAAGAAAGTGAATGAGGCCACCTGTTCCGATGCCTATCCTCTACCCTTCATCGATGGCATCCTCAACAAGCTTCGTGGGGCCAGGTATATAAGTACACTTGATTTGAAGCATGGATATTGGCAAATCCCGCTTGCCATTGAGAGCCGCCCCATATCCGCCTTCACCGTCCCCGGGAGGGGATTGTACCAGTTCAAAGTCCTCCCGTTCGGCCTTCAGACCGCGCCGGCCACGTTCCAGCGGTTTTTAAATAAGATCATTAGTCCAGAGCTCGAACCACACGCGTTCTGCTATCTCGACGACATCATCGTCGTCAGCCGGACGTTCCAGGACCACCTAAAGCACCTACAGGAGGTATTCCAGAGACTACGGACCGCCGGCCTTCAACTTCACCCAGAGAAGTGTAATTTCTGCCAGCCAGAATTGAAGTACCTGGGGCACGTCGTCAACGAAGACGGAATACAAACAGATCCGGAGAAGGTGGAGGCCATCCTGAAGATGGATAATCCTCAGACACCGAAGGCTGTACGGCGCTTCCTAGGTATGGCTTCCTGGTACAGGAAATTTATTCCCGGGTTCGCCCGAATAGCATCCCCCCTGAATGAACTCCTCCGGAAAGGTGTCAAATTTAATTGGACGGAGAGACAACAGGAAGCCCTGGACGGGCTGAAGAGAGCCTTAACTTCAGCCCCGATTCTTGCATGCCCGGATTTCTCCGTTCCATTTATCTTACAGACGGACGCTAGCACCACCGGACTGGGAGCCGTCCTCACGCAAGTCTTGGATAATCAAGAAAGGGTGATTGCCTACGCTAGTCGATCCTTGACTCCAGCAGAAACCAAATATTCCGCCACCGAGTTGGAATGCCTGGCCGTGCTCTTTGCAGTAAAAAAGTTCAAAGGTTATATAGAAGGCTACCACTTAAAGGTAGTGACCGACCACCGTAGCTTAAAGTGGCTTCGAAACCTCCCGAATCCTTCAGCCCGGCTAGCGAGGTGGGCACTGGAGCTTCAGCAATACGACTTTGAAGTTCAGTATCGTACAGGAGCCCTCAACCACGTGGCCGATGCTCTGTCCAGAGCTCCAAGAAGTCCCGAGGACAACCTCTCCCCCATGGCCGTCCAGGAGCCGGCCGCCCGATGTTCTTGGATCCGCAAAATGACCCGCCTGGTGCAAAATGATCCAGCAACATTCGACACTTGGAAAGTGGAAAATGGAAACCTTTATCGAAGCTTTCCAAATGTAGGTGAAGACTTGGCCGAAGGCTTCCAACCTGTATGGAAGCTGTGCGTCCCCAAGCCCCAGAGACGCCAAGTCTTACAAGAATGCCATGACGAACCCACCGCAGGACACCTGGGAGTAACCAAGACGACGGCTAAAATTCAGAAACCATATTACTGGCCAAGGATGCAGAAGGATGTGAATAAATACGTACGCTCTTGTTCAATATGCCAACAGTATAAACATCAACAACAGCAACCTGCCGGAAAGATGTTCTGGTCCCGAGTCCGAGGTCCATGGGAAGTCGTCAGCACGGACTTGATCGGCCCCCTCACCAGGTCCGCGAAAGGCAACATATGGCTCCTCGTTGTCCAGGACCGATTCACCAAATGGATCGAAGTGCATCCCTTACGTTCCGCTACCGCCAAAACCGTCAGCCAGGCCCTGAAAGAAAGGATCATTTATCGGTTTGGTACTCCCAGAACAATTATTTCAGATAATGGGCCGCAATTTATAAGCAAAATTTTTAAAGCATTAGCCGCAGAGTATGGCATCCAGCACCGGTTGACGCCTCCATACACTCCCCAGGCTAACCCTGTGGAGAGGGCCAATAAAGTAGTAGGCACCATCATTGCGCAACTGGCCCGAGGGAAGCAGAACCAGTGGGACGCTTGGCTTCCGGAGGTGATGTTCGCCCTCAATACTGCTAAGCATGAATCGACAGGTTTCACCCCGGCCCTCCTGAACCTCGGACGAGAGATGCTACCACCCAAGTCGTTACGCGAAGCAACCGATCCAGGCTTCGATCCCGACGCAGAAGCTCCAAGTCCAGGGCTATATCGTGAACAACTTAAAAAGTTGGAGGATATCTTGGAAATCGTGCGTCACAATCTCGCCAAGGCCTTCTCACGCCAAAGTCACCATTACAACCTCAGAAGGCGTGAGTATCATCCCCAGATAGGACACCGAGTCCTCTCCGACGCCGCCCAGGGGATTTCAGCGAAATTAGCGCCCAAATATGCTGGGCCCTTTGTTATCAAAAGAATAATTTCGCCTGTAATTGTGGAGTTAAGCGACCCTCAAACCGGAAGGGAAGTCGGCCGAGCCAACGTGAAAGACATCAAAAAGGCCTTCCAGTAACCTTCTAGTCCACCTGTTCGAAAATATCTTGAAAAATCATTCTTATACCTGGCCTGAAGATATTTTTCCAAAATCCTCTTTTTGTCAGCACCTGCAGTTTAAGGCTTCCACGTGCCTCTCCCTCCACATGCAATACACAGAACCGGAAAGGGTGATAAGTCCGGAGCCAACAACATAAGAATTCACCCCGGACCCTAGCACCCATATTCAAGTCAACATGCCTCCAGTCAAGAGGAAATCAAACGCTCGACCATGGCCTTTTAAGTTGAGGAAGCCCGGAAAGGCCAGAAGAAAATTTATCCGTGGGTTCCTCGAGCATACGGCCCTCCAGAGACGCCCTCGAGTCCCCGCTGGTCTCCGCTTCCGAGATAGAGTCCGGTCCCAGCCATGCTGTCCCCTCTGCCAGCTACGCCGGAGAGGAACACAGACAGCCAGCCGGGAACTGAACAAACCAGGGAGAGCTTGCCGGTGAGGATTCCCCTCGCAAAACTTCACCCTGAGCAGGAGGCCGCCATCCTGGAATTGGCCAAAAAATTCAAGCGGCTGTTCGGTGAGTTCCCAGAGAGCCCATCCGTCGCTCCAGCAAAATTAGAAGCCAAAACTCCACCAGAGCTCCGACCCGAGAGGATCTCCGAGACGCCCTTGGAGGACGCCGAGTTGCCTCTCGAAGAAGGCGACACTTTCGCGGAAATCCTGGCAGAACTGCAAGACTTAAAGCTGCCAGAATCTGAACCTCCGCAGGAGATGCTGCCCGAGCTGCTCTATTCCTCCCCCAACGAGCCCAAAGCCCCGACTCCACCAGCTACAGCGCCGCGACGACGACGCCAGAAACGACGGACTGTTCGCGTCCTAACGCCCTCTGGACAACGGCTACGCCTGAAGCGGAAAGATGCCCTGCAATTAGGCCTGATCTGAATCCTGAAGGAGGCCCCGTAACAATTAAATTTATAAAATGCAAGTTCTATCTCCATCCAGACACCTGGGGTACCCGGGAGGTTGATACCGCAACTCCCACGTCTAACCTGTAGACGCTCCAGGTGACTTCTCCGGAATAGAAGCATCATCCTAGAAGAAGAGGTCCACCTAACAGCGGTCTCCTCCGAAGAGACGGGCATGTGTAACGCTTGCCTCGTATAAATTTTTCATCAAGACATTAAATAATGTAATTAAATTTACACTTCGCCCCTTCAAGCATTATCGCTTCTTGCCGACGTCCGAGGGAGAGATAAGCCGACTCCAGTTCGGCCTGCGCCGAAAATTGCGAATAAACAATCCGCGCGCCGCTCGTCCCCACCAGAGGATGAACGTGGTGGTTACCACGATAACACGACGCCAAAACGTATAAAAGTAAGCACGGAGCGAATTTCGAGAGAGAATTATTCCTGTCTAAACTCCAGATCCCGACATCCAATAGTAGTTTCCCGTAGCTGCAACCGAACCCGAGGCCTTAGCGTTTTAATCATATCTAAATTTCATGCATGACATATTCGAGACGAAGGGTTAACAGCCAAGCCGTTTCATATGTCGATCTCGTAATAATTAAATCACTAATCCCTGTTAAAACCCGGTATTAATATTTATATTACAAATTCCTTGCAAGACATATTTGAGACGAAGGGCTAACAACCAAGCCGTTTCATATGTCGACTTCGTAATAATAAATAAATTGCTAATCCTTGTTAAAATCCGGTATAAAAATTATATTCAAAATTCTCCTGGAGGACGTTGGCCAATAATTATATCAAACTTCCCTGCGAGGCATATTCGAGACGAAGGGTTAACAACCGGGCCGTTTCATATGTCAATTTTGTAACAATAAATCTACCAACCAATATAACATTTGTCCAGTCCGGGTATATTAGGTTTCATGTTATAACAAGGGCCACACGTAGCCGACCTTCTGCAAGTCTCGATAAGATTGCATTTAATTTCTGTTTGACTGCAGGATTGTACTCACCGTACTTAACAGCCCCTATCGTAACCTGGAGGATCGGCGACAACCTCGTGGCAGTGGACTATCGTAGGCCGCCACCACGAAGAGGAGCTCCAGCTGGACCGGCGCCGTCAACTGCCTCGTTCTGCCGCAACACACACAAGCACTTCACCATATCCCCGGGAGTCGCAACGCTTTCACGGGGTTGTAAGACGAAATACAAATATTAGAATTAACCTATATTTGCAGTTACACGCGGTTTCTTCGTCGGACTTGACGTTTGAACCCGGAAGTTGGTATCCCTGCAAATTACTTTGGGCAAACCATCCTCCCGACCAGTGGCGTTCCGACAATTTCTCCAGAGGGCGGCCCATCGGACCTTCGATACATAGATGCCAAACGGGTTGCCGAGGCGTAAGGAACGGGCAACCGAGCATCCAGCATAATTATTGAAATTTATTGTTAAATACATTTTATTTGATGTTTACGAGGAATTCTTATGTTTGTAAATATTGAACATTATAATTAAACTGTCTAACATTATCCTAGTGTTTGCTTGCTAATATTCGAGTGTATGTCTGGCTGAACTAAATTATTCTCCGACTGACAAGCTACCCGAAGGAAATTCATTAATTTCACTAGCCCCACAAAGCAGAGGGCCAGTACCGTTACACGCTAAGCCAAGCGACAAGCCACGCGCCAAAAAAAGCGCCAAGCCAAGCGCCAAGCCACGAGCCAAGGAGAGCGCCAAGACAAGCGGCAAGCCAAGCGCCATTCAAAGCGTCAAGCAAAGAGCCAAGCTACGCGCCAACCACACGTTAAGAAAAACGCCAAGCCAAGCGCCGACACAAGCGCCAAGCCAAACGCCCAACCAAGAACCAAGCCGGGCGCCAAGTAGAGCGCCAAGGCATGCACCAAGCCAAAAGTCAAGCCAAACGCCAAGGAAAGCGCCAAGCCGTGCGCCAAGACAGGCGCCAAGCCAAACGCCAAGCCACGCGCCAAGAAAAGCGCGAAGCCAATCGACAAGCCACGCGCCAAGAAAAGCACCAAGCCAAGCGCCAAGAAAAGCGCCAAGAAAAACGCCAAGCCAAGCGCCAAGCCAAGCGCCAAGCTAAGCGTTAAGCCACGCGCCAGAAAAAGCGCCAAGAAAAACGCCAAACCAAGCGCCAAGCCAAGCCCCAAGCCAAGCGCTAAGCCAAGCGTTAAGCGACGCGCAAGAAAAAGCTTAAAGAAAAACGCCAAACCAAGCGCCAAGCCAAGCCCCAAGCCACGCGCCAAGCCACGCGCCAAGACAGGCGCCAAGCCAAGCGCCAAGAAAAACGCCAAGCCAAGCGCCAAGCCAAGCGCCAAGCTAAGCGCCAAGAAAAGCGCCAAGCCAAGCGACAAGCCAAGCGCCAAGCTAAGCGCCAAGAAAAGCGCCAAGCCAAGCGACAAGCCGCGCGCCATGACACGCACCAAGAAAAGCGCCAAACCAGGCGCCAAGCCACGCGCCAAGAAAAGCGCAAGAAAAGCGCCAAGCCAAGCGCCAAGCCAAGCGCCAAGCCAAGCGCCAAGCTAAGCGCCAAGAAAAGCGCCAAGCCAAGCGACAAGCCGCGCGCCATGACACGCACCAAGAAAAGCGCCAAACCAGGCGCCAAGCCACGCGCCAAACTAAGCGCCAAGCCACGCACCAAAGAGAGGGCCAAGCCAAGCGCCAAGCCAAGCGCCAAGCTAAGCGCCAAGAAAAGCGCCAAGCCAAGCGACAAGCCGCGCGCCATGACACGCACCAAGAAAAGCGCCAAACCAGGCGCCAAGCCACGCGCCAAGAAAAGCGCCAAGCCAAGCGCCAAGCCAAGCGCCAGCCAAGCGGCAAGCCAAGTGCCAAACCAAGCCCCAAGCCAAGTGCCAAACCACGCGCCAAGAAAAGCGTAAAAAAAGCGCCAAGCCAAGCGGCAAGCCAAGTGCCAAGAAAAGCGCCAAGCCACGCGCCAAGAAAAGCGCCACGCCATGCGCCAAGCCAAGCGACAAACCACGCGCTAAGAAAAGCGCCAAACCAAGCGCCAAGCCAAGCGCCAAGCTAAACGCCAAACCACGCGCCAAGAAAAGCGCCACGCCATGCGCCAAGCCAAGCGCCAAGCTAAACGCCAAACCACGCGCCAAAAAAAGCGCCAAGCCAGGCGCCAAGCCAAGCGACAAACCACGCGCTAAGAAAAGCGCCAAACCAAGCGCCAAGCCAAGCGCCAAGCTAAACGCCAAACCACGCGCCAAGAAAAGCGCCACGCCATGCGCCAAGCCAAGCGCCAAGCTAAACGCCAAACCACGCGCCAAAAAAAGCGCCAAGCCAGGCGCTTAGCCAAGCGACAAACCACGCGCTAAGAAAAGCGCCAAACCAAGCGCCAAGCCAAGCGCCAAGCTAAACGCCAAACCACGCGCCAAGAAAAGCGCCACGCCATGCGCCAAGCCAAGCGCCAAGCTAAACGCCAAACCACGCGCCAAAAAAAGCGCCAAGCCAGGCGCTTAGCCAAGCGACAAACCACGCGCTAAGAAAAGCGCCAAACCAAGCGCCAAGCCAAGCGCCAAGCTAAACGCCAAACCACGCGCCAAGAAAAGCGCCACGCCATGCGCCAAGCCAAGCGCCAAGCTAAACGCCAAACCACGCGCCAAAAAAAGCGCCAAGCCAGGCGCTTAGCCACGCGCCAAGAAGAGCGCCAAGCCATACGCCAAGCCAAGCGCCATGCTAAGCGTCAAGACACGTGCCAAGCTACTCGCCAAGAAAAACGCCAAGCCAAACGACAATCCAAGCGCCAAGAAGAGGGCCGAACCGAGCGCCAAGCAAAGCGCCCAGCTAAGCGCCAAGCCACGCGCCAAGCCACGCGACAAGCCAAGCGCCAAGCCACGCGCCAAGAAAAGCGCCAAAAAAAGCGCCAAGCCAAGCGCCAAGCCAAGCGCCAAGCCACGCGCCAAGAAAAGCGCCAAGCCAAGCGCCAAGCTAAGCGCCAAGCCAAGCGCCAAGCCACGCGCCAAGCCACGCGCCAAGCCAAGCGCCAAGCCACGCGCCAAGAAAAGCGCCAAAAAAAGCGCCAAGCCAAGCGCCAAGCCAAGCGCCAAGACACGCGCCAAGAAAAGCGCCAAGCTAAGCGCCAAGCTAAGCGCCAAGCCAAGCGCCAAGACACGCGCCAAGCCACGCGCCAAGCCAAGCGCCAAGCCACGCGCCAAGAAAAGCGCCAAAAAAAGCGCCAAGCCAAGCGCCAAGCCAAGCGCCAAGCCAAGCGCCAAGCCAAGCTTCAAGCCACGCGCCAAGAAAAGCACCAAGAAAAGCGCCAAGCCAAGCGCCAAGCCAAGCGCCAAGCCACGCGCCAAGAAAATCGCGAAGCCAATCGACAAGCCACGCTCCAAAAAAAGCGCCAAGCCAGGCGCCAAGCCAAGCGCCAAGCTAAGCGCCAAGGAGAGCGCCAAGACAAGCGGCAAGCCACGCGCCAAGCCACGCGCCAAGAAAAGCGCCCAGCCAAGCGCCAAGCCAAGCGCCAAGCCAAGCGCCAAGCCACGCGCCAAGAAAAGCACCAAGAAAAGCGCCAAGCCAAGCGCCAAGCCAAGCCCCAAGCTAAGCGCCAAGAAAAGCGTTAAGCCAAGCGACACGCCACGCGCCAAGCCATGCACCAAGAAAAGCGCCAAACCAGGCGCCAAGCCACGAACCAAGCTAAGCGCCAAGCCACGCGCCAAGCCAAGCGGCAATCCACGCGCCAAAACACGCGCTAAGCCACGCGCCAAGCCACGCGCCAAGAAAAACGCCAAACCAAGCGCCAAGCCACGCTCCAAGCTAAGCGCCAAACCAGGCGCCAAGCCACGCGCCATGCTAAGCGCCAAGCCATGCGCCAAAGAAAGCGCCAAGCCAAGCGTTAAGCCACGCGCCAAATCAAGCTCCAAGCCAAGTGCCAAGCCAAGCGCCATGAAAAGCGCCACGCCAAGCCAAGTGCCAAGCCAAGCGCCAATCCAAGCGCCAAGCCAAGCGACAAGCCACGCGCCAAGCCACGCACCAAGAAAAACGCCAAACTAGGCGCCAAGCCACGCGCCAAGTTACGCGCCAAGAAAAACGCCACTCCATGCGCTAAGCCAAGCGACAACCCACGTGCCAAGAAAAGCACTAAGCCAAGCGCCAAGCCACGAGCCAAGGAGAGCGCCAAGCCAAGCGGCAAGCCAAGCGCCATTCTAAGCGTCAAGATAAGTGCCAAGCTACGCGCCAACCACACGTTAAGAAAAGCGCCAAGCCAAGCGCCGAGACAAGCGCCAAGCCACGCGCCAAGGAGAGCGCCAAGGCATGCGCCAAGCCAAACGTCAAGCCAAGCGGCAAGCCAAGTGCAAAGCCGCGCGCCAAGCCATGCGCCAAGACGGGCGTCAAGCCAAGCGCCAAACCACGCGCCAAGAAAAGCGCCACGCCAAGCCAAGTGCCAAGCCAAGTGCCCAGCCAAGCGCCAAGCCACGCGCCAAGAATAGCGCCAAACCAAGCGCCAAGCCAAACGCCAAGCCAAGCGCCAAGCCAAACGCCAAGCCAAGCGCCAAGCCAAGTGCCACGAAAAGCGCCAAGAAAAGCGTCAAGCCAAGCGCCAAGAAAAGCGCCAAGAAAAGCGCCAAGCGAAGCGCCAAGCCACGCCACAAGAAAAACGTCATACCAAGCGCCAAGCCAAACGCCAAGCCAAGCGCCAAGCCAACTGCCAAAAAAAGCGCCAAGAAAAGCGCCAAGCCAAGCGCCAAGCCAAGCGCCAAGAAAAGCGCCAAGAAAAGCGCGAAGCCAATCGACAAGCCACGCCACAAGAAAAACGCCAAGCCAAGCGGCAAGCTAAGCGCCAAACCAAGCGCCAAGCCAAGCGGCAAGCCAAGTGCCAAGCCACGCGGCAAGAAAAGTGCCACGCCAAGCCAAGCGCCAAGCTAAGCGCCAAGGAGAGCGCCAATCCAAGCGACAAGCCAAGCGCTAAGCCACGCGCCAAGACAGGCGCCTAGCCAAGCGTCAAGCCAAGCGCCAAGCCACGCGCCAAACCAAGTGCCAAGCCAAGCGGCAAGCCAAGTGCCAAGCCACGCGGCAAGAAAAGCGCCACGCCAAGCCAAGCGCCAAGCTAAGCGCCAAGGAGAGCGCCAAGCCAAGCGACAAACCACGCGCTAAGCCACTCGCCAAGACAGGCGCCAAGCCAAGTGCCAAGCCAAGCGCCAAGCCACGCGCCAAGAACAGCGCCATACCAAGCGCCAAGCCAAACGCCAAGCCAAGCGCCAAGCCAAGTGCCACGAAAAGCGCCAAGAAAAGCGCCAAGCCAAGCGCCAAGCCAAGCGCCAAGAAAAGCGCCAAGAAAAGCGGCAAGCCAAGCGCCAAGCCACGCGCCAAGAACAGCGTCATACCAAGCGCCAAGCCAAGCGCCAAGCCAAGCGGCAAGCCAAGCGCCAATCCACGCGCCAAGAACCGCGCCATACCAAGCGCCAAGCCAAACGGCAAGCCAAGTGCCAAGCCACGCGGCAAGAAAAGCGCCACGCCAAGCCAAGCGCCAAGCTAAGCGCCAAGGAGAGCGCCAAGCCAAGCGACAAACCACGCGCTAAGCCACGGGCCAAGACAGGCGCCAAGCCAAGTGCCAAGCCAAGCGTCAAGCCACGCGGCATACCAAGCGCCAAGCCAAGCGCCAAGCTAAGTGCCAAGCCACGCGCCAAGAAAATCGCGAAGCCAATCGACAAGCCACGCGCCAAGAAAAGCGCCAAGCCAAACGTCAAGCCAAGCGGCAAGCCAAGTGCCAAGCCACGCGCCAAGCCAAACGCCAAGGAGAGCGCCAAGCCATGCGCCAAGACAGGCGTCAAGCCAAGCGCCAAACCACGCGCCAAGAAAAGCGCCACGCCAAGCCAAGTGCCAAGCCAAGTGTCCAGCCAAGCGCTAGGCCACGCGCCAAGAACAGCGCTAAACCAAGCGCCAAGCCAAACGCCAAGCCAAGCGCCAAGCCAAGTGCCAAGAAAAGCGCCAAGAAAAGCGCCAAGCCAAGCGCCAAGCCAAGCGCCAAGAAAAGCGTTAAGAAAAGCGCGAAGCCAATCGACAAGCCACGCCACAAGAAAAGCGCCACGCCAAGCCAAGTGCCAAGCCAAGCGCCAAGCTAAGCGCCAAGGAGAGCGCCAAGCCAAGCGACAAGCCACGCGCTAAGCCACGCGCCAAGAAAAGCGCCCAGAAAAGCGCCAAGCCAAGCGCCAAGCCAAGCGCCAAGCTAAGCGCCAAGGAGAGCGCCAAGCCAAGCGACAAGCCACGCGCTAAGCCACGCGCCAAGACAGGCGCCAAGCCAAGCGCCAAGCCAAGCGCCAAGCCACGCGCCAAACCAAGCGCCAAGCCAAGCGCCAAGCCAAGCGCCAAGCCAAGCGCCAAGCCAAGCGGCAAGCCAAGTGCCAAACCACGCGGCAAGAAAAACGCCACGCCAAGCCAAGTGCCAAGCTAAGTGCCCAGCCAAGCGCCAAGCCACGCGCCAAGAATAGCGCCAAACCATGCGCCAAGCCAAACGTTAAGCCAAGCGCCAAGCTAAGTGCCAAGCCACGCGCCAAGAAAATCGCGAAGCCAATCGACAAGCCACGCGCCAAGAAAAGCTTCAAGCCAAGTGCCAAGCTAAGCGCCCAGCCAAGCTCCAAGCCACGCGCCAAGCCAAGCGCCAAGCCACGCGCCAAGAAAAGCGCCAAGAAAAGCGCCAAGAAAAGCGCCAAGCCAAGCGCCAAGCCAAGCGCCTAGCTAAGCGCCAAGGAGAGCGCCAAGAGAAGCGCCAAGCCACGCGCCAAGAAAAGCGCCAAGCCAAGCGCCAAGCCAAGCGCCAAGTCACGCGCCAAGCCACGCGCCAAGAAAAGCGCCAAGCCAAGCGCCAAGCTAAGCGCCAAGCCAAGCGCCAAGCCACGCGCCAAGCCACGCGCCAAGCCAAGCGCCAAGCCACGCGCCAAGAAAAGCGCCAAAAAAAGCGCCAAGCCAAGCGCCAAGCCAAGCGCCAAGACACGCGCCAAGAAAAGCGCCAAGCTAAGCGCCAAGCTAAGCGCCAAGCCAAGCGCCAAGACACGCGCCAAGCCACGCGCCAAGCCAAGCGCCAAGCCACGCGCCAAGAAAAGCGCCAAAAAAAGCGCCAAGCCAAGCGCCAAGCCAAGCGCCAAGCCAAGCGCCAAGCCAAGCGCCAAGCCAAGCTTCAAGCCACGCGCCAAGAAAAGCACCAAGAAAAGCGCCAAGCCAAGCGCCAAGCCAAGCGCCAAGCCACGCGCCAAGAAAATCGCGAAGCCAATCGACAAGCCACGCTCCAAAAAAAGCGCCAAGCCAGGCGCCAAGCCAAGCGCCAAGCTAAGCGCCAAGGAGAGCGCCAAGACAAGCGGCAAGCCACGCGCCAAGCCACGCGCCAAGAAAAGCGCCCAGCCAAGCGCCAAGCCAAGCGCCAAGCCAAGCGCCAAGCCACGCGCCAAGAAAAGCACCAAGAAAAGCGCCAAGCCAAGCGCCAAGCCAAGCCCCAAGCTAAGCGCCAAGAAAAGCGTTAAGCCAAGCGACACGCCACGCGCCAAGCCATGCACCAAGAAAAGCGCCAAACCAGGCGCCAAGCCACGAACCAAGCTAAGCGCCAAGCCACGCGCCAAGCCAAGCGGCAATCCACGCGCCAAAACACGCGCTAAGCCACGCGCCAAGCCACGCGCCAAGAAAAACGCCAAACCAAGCGCCAAGCCACGCTCCAAGCTAAGCGCCAAACCAGGCGCCAAGCCACGCGCCATGCTAAGCGCCAAGCCATGCGCCAAAGAAAGCGCCAAGCCAAGCGTTAAGCCACGCGCCAAATCAAGCTCCAAGCCAAGTGCCAAGCCAAGCGCCATGAAAAGCGCCACGCCAAGCCAAGTGCCAAGCCAAGCGCCAATCCAAGCGCCAAGCCAAGCGACAAGCCACGCGCCAAGCCACGCACCAAGAAAAACGCCAAACTAGGCGCCAAGCCACGCGCCAAGTTACGCGCCAAGAAAAACGCCACTCCATGCGCTAAGCCAAGCGACAACCCACGTGCCAAGAAAAGCACTAAGCCAAGCGCCAAGCCACGAGCCAAGGAGAGCGCCAAGCCAAGCGGCAAGCCAAGCGCCATTCTAAGCGTCAAGATAAGTGCCAAGCTACGCGCCAACCACACGTTAAGAAAAGCGCCAAGCCAAGCGCCGAGACAAGCGCCAAGCCACGCGCCAAGGAGAGCGCCAAGGCATGCGCCAAGCCAAACGTCAAGCCAAGCGGCAAGCCAAGTGCAAAGCCGCGCGCCAAGCCATGCGCCAAGACGGGCGTCAAGCCAAGCGCCAAACCACGCGCCAAGAAAAGCGCCACGCCAAGCCAAGTGCCAAGCCAAGTGCCCAGCCAAGCGCCAAGCCACGCGCCAAGAATAGCGCCAAACCAAGCGCCAAGCCAAACGCCAAGCCAAGCGCCAAGCCAAACGCCAAGCCAAGCGCCAAGCCAAGTGCCACGAAAAGCGCCAAGAAAAGCGTCAAGCCAAGCGCCAAGAAAAGCGCCAAGAAAAGCGCCAAGCGAAGCGCCAAGCCACGCCACAAGAAAAACGTCATACCAAGCGCCAAGCCAAACGCCAAGCCAAGCGCCAAGCCAACTGCCAAAAAAAGCGCCAAGAAAAGCGCCAAGCCAAGCGCCAAGCCAAGCGCCAAGAAAAGCGCCAAGAAAAGCGCGAAGCCAATCGACAAGCCACGCCACAAGAAAAACGCCAAGCCAAGCGGCAAGCTAAGCGCCAAACCAAGCGCCAAGCCAAGCGGCAAGCCAAGTGCCAAGCCACGCGGCAAGAAAAGTGCCACGCCAAGCCAAGCGCCAAGCTAAGCGCCAAGGAGAGCGCCAATCCAAGCGACAAGCCAAGCGCTAAGCCACGCGCCAAGACAGGCGCCAAGCCAAGCGTCAAGCCAAGCGCCAAGCCACGCGCCAAACCAAGTGCCAAGCCAAGCGGCAAGCCAAGTGCCAAGCCACGCGGCAAGAAAAGCGCCACGCCAAGCCAAGCGCCAAGCTAAGCGCCAAGGAGAGCGCCAAGCCAAGCGACAAACCACGCGCTAAGCCACTCGCCAAGACAGGCGCCAAGCCAAGTGCCAAGCCAAGCGCCAAGCCACGCGCCAAGAACAGCGCCATACCAAGCGCCAAGCCAAACGCCAAGCCAAGCGCCAAGCCAAGTGCCACGAAAAGCGCCAAGAAAAGCGCCAAGCCAAGCGCCAAGCCAAGCGCCAAGAAAAGCGCCAAGAAAAGCGGCAAGCCAAGCGCCAAGCCACGCGCCAAGAACAGCGTCATACCAAGCGCCAAGCCAAGCGCCAAGCCAAGCGGCAAGCCAAGCGCCAATCCACGCGCCAAGAACCGCGCCATACCAAGCGCCAAGCCAAACGGCAAGCCAAGTGCCAAGCCACGCGGCAAGAAAAGCGCCACGCCAAGCCAAGCGCCAAGCTAAGCGCCAAGGAGAGCGCCAAGCCAAGCGACAAACCACGCGCTAAGCCACGGGCCAAGACAGGCGCCAAGCCAAGTGCCAAGCCAAGCGTCAAGCCACGCGGCATACCAAGCGCCAAGCCAAGCGCCAAGCTAAGTGCCAAGCCACGCGCCAAGAAAATCGCGAAGCCAATCGACAAGCCACGCGCCAAGAAAAGCGCCAAGCCAAACGTCAAGCCAAGCGGCAAGCCAAGTGCCAAGCCACGCGCCAAGCCAAACGCCAAGGAGAGCGCCAAGCCATGCGCCAAGACAGGCGTCAAGCCAAGCGCCAAACCACGCGCCAAGAAAAGCGCCACGCCAAGCCAAGTGCCAAGCCAAGTGTCCAGCCAAGCGCTAGGCCACGCGCCAAGAACAGCGCTAAACCAAGCGCCAAGCCAAACGCCAAGCCAAGCGCCAAGCCAAGTGCCAAGAAAAGCGCCAAGAAAAGCGCCAAGCCAAGCGCCAAGCCAAGCGCCAAGAAAAGCGTTAAGAAAAGCGCGAAGCCAATCGACAAGCCACGCCACAAGAAAAGCGCCACGCCAAGCCAAGTGCCAAGCCAAGCGCCAAGCTAAGCGCCAAGGAGAGCGCCAAGCCAAGCGACAAGCCACGCGCTAAGCCACGCGCCAAGAAAAGCGCCCAGAAAAGCGCCAAGCCAAGCGCCAAGCCAAGCGCCAAGCTAAGCGCCAAGGAGAGCGCCAAGCCAAGCGACAAGCCACGCGCTAAGCCACGCGCCAAGACAGGCGCCAAGCCAAGCGCCAAGCCAAGCGCCAAGCCACGCGCCAAACCAAGCGCCAAGCCAAGCGCCAAGCCAAGCGCCAAGCCAAGCGCCAAGCCAAGCGGCAAGCCAAGTGCCAAACCACGCGGCAAGAAAAACGCCACGCCAAGCCAAGTGCCAAGCTAAGTGCCCAGCCAAGCGCCAAGCCACGCGCCAAGAATAGCGCCAAACCATGCGCCAAGCCAAACGTTAAGCCAAGCGCCAAGCTAAGTGCCAAGCCACGCGCCAAGAAAATCGCGAAGCCAATCGACAAGCCACGCGCCAAGAAAAGCTTCAAGCCAAGTGCCAAGCTAAGCGCCCAGCCAAGCTCCAAGCCACGCGCCAAGCCAAGCGCCAAGCCACGCGCCAAGAAAAGCGCCAAGAAAAGCGCCAAGAAAAGCGCCAAGCCAAGCGCCAAGCCAAGCGCCTAGCTAAGCGCCAAGGAGAGCGCCAAGAGAAGCGCCAAGCCACGCGCCAAGAAAAGCGCCAAGCCAAGCGCCAAGCCAAGCGCCAAGTCACGCGAAAAGAAAAACGCCACGCCATGCGCTAAGCCAAGCGACAAGCCACGCGCCAAAAAAAGCGCCAAACCAAGCGCCAAGCTACGAGGCAAGGAGAGCGCCAAGCCAAGCGGCAAGCCAAGCGCCATTCTAGGCGTCAAGCCAAGCACCAAGCTACGCGCCAACCACACGTTAAGAAAAGCGCCAAGCCAAGCGCCGAGACAAGCGCCAAGCCAAACGCCCAACCAAGCGCCAAGCCACGCGCCAAGCAGCGCGCCAAGGCATTCGCCAAGCCAAACGTCAAGCCAAACGCCAAGAAAAGCGCCAAGCCATGCGCCAAGACAGGCGCCAAGCCAAACGCCAAGCCAAGCGGCAAGCCAAGTGGCAAGCCACTTGCCCAGCCAAGCGCCAAGACACGCGCCAAAAACAGCGCCAAACCAAGCGCCAAGCCAAACGCCAAGCCAAGCGCCAAGGAAAGCGTCAAGCCATGCGCCAAGACAGGCGCCAAGCCAAACGCCAAGCCAAGCGGCAAGCCAAGTGCCAAGCCACTTGCCCAGCCAAGCGCCAAGACACGCGCAAAATACTGCGCCAAACCAAGCGCTAAGCCAAACGCCAAGCCAAGCGCCAAGCCAAGCGCCAAGCTAAGCGCCAAGGAGAGCGCCCAGCTAAGCGACAAGCCACGCGCCAAGCCACGCTCCAAGAAAAGCGCCCAGCCAAGCGCCAGGCCAAGCATCAAGCCAAGCGCCAAGCCACGCGCCAAGAAAAGCGCCAAGAAAAGCGCCAAGCCAAGCGCCAAGCTAAGGGCCAAAAAAAGCGTTAAGCCAAGCGACAAGCCACGCGCCAAGCCATGCACCAAGAAAAGCGCCAAACCAGGTGCCAAGCCACGCGCCAAAAAGAGCGCCAAGCCAAGCGGCAATCCACGCGCCAAAACACGCGCTAAGCCACGCGCCAAGCTACGCGCCAAGAAAAACGCCAAACCAAGCGCCAAGCCACGCTCCAAGCTAAGCGCCAAACCAGGCGCCAAGCCACGGGCCAAACTAAGCGCCAAGCCACGCGCCAAACAGAGCGCCAAGCCAAGCGTTAAGCCACGCGCCAGAAAAAGCGCCAAGAAAAACGCCAAACCAAGCGCTAAGATAAGCGCCAAACCAAGCGCCAAGCCAAGTGCCAAGCCACGCGTCAAGGAAAGCGCCACGCCAAGCCAAGTGCCAAGCCAAGCGCCAAGCCAAGCACCAAGCTAAACGCTAAGGAGAGCGCCAAGCCAAGCGCCAAGCCAAGCGCCAAGCTAAGCGCCAAGAAAAGCGCCAAGAAAAGCGTCAAGCCAAGCGCCAAGCCAAGCGCCAAGCTAAGCGCCAAAGAGAGCGCTAAGCCAAGCGCCAAGACAGGCGCCAAGCCAAGCGCCAAGCCACGCGCCAAGAAAAGCGCCACGCCAAGCCAAGTGCCAAGCCAAGTGCCCAGCCAAGCGCCAAGCCACGCACCAAGGACAGCGCCAACCCAACCGCCAAGCCGAACGCCAAGCCACGCGCCAAAGAGAGCGCCAAGCCAAGCGTTAAGCCACGCGCCAGAAAAAGCGCCAAGAAAAACGCCAAACCAAGCGCTAAGCCAAGCGTTAAACCAAGCGCCAAGCCAAGTGCCAAGCCACGCGCCAAGAAAAGCGCCACGCTAAACGCCAAGGAGAGCGCCAAGCCAAGCGCCAAGTCAAGCGCCAAGCTAAGCGCCAAGAAAAGCGCCAAGAAAAGCGCCAAGCCAAGCGCCAAGCCAAGCGCCAAGCCAAGCGCCAAGCCTAGCGCCAAAGAGAGCGCTAAGCCAAGCGACAAGCCACGCGCCAAAACACGTGCTAAGCCACGCGCCAAGCCACGCGCCAAGAAAAGCGCCATGCCAAGCGCCAAGTTACGCGCCAAAAAAAACGCCACGCCATGCGCTAAGCCCAGTGACAAGCCACGCGCCAAGAAAAGCGCCTAGCCAAACGCCAAGCCAGGAATCAACGAGAGCGCCAAGCCAAGCGGCAAGCCAAGCGCCATTCTAAGCGTCAAGCCAAGTGCCAAGCTACGCGCCAACCACACGTTAAGAAAAGCGCCAAGCCAAGCGCCGAGACAAGCGCCAAGCCACGCGCCAAGCCACGCGCCAAGGAAAGAGCCAAAGCATGCGCCAAGCCAAACGTCAAGCCAAGCGCCAAGCCAAGTGCCAAGCCACGCGCCAAGCCAAACGCCAAGGAGAGCGCCAAGCCATGCGCCAAGACAGGCGCCAAGCCAAGCGCCAAGAAAAGCACCAAGCCAAGCGCCAAGCCAAGCGCCAAGCCAAGCGCCAAGTCACGCGCCAAGAGAAACGCCACGCTATGCGCTTGTAACGCTTGCCTCGTATAAATTTTTCATCAAGACATTAAATAATGTAATTAAATTTACACTTCGCCCCTTCAAGCATTATCGCTTCTTGCCGACGTCCGAGGGAGAGATAAGCCGACTCCAGTTCGGCCTGCGCCGAAAATTGCGAATAAACAATCCGCGCGCCGCTCGTCCCCACCAGAGGATGAACGTGGTGGTTACCACGATAACACGACGCCAAAACGTATAAAAGTAAGCACAAAGCGAATTTCGAGAGAGAATTATTCCTGTCTAAACTCCAGATCCCGACATCCAATAGTAGTTTCCCGTAGCTGCAACCGAACCCGAGGCCTTAGCGTTTTAATCATATCTAAATTTCATGCATGACATATTCGAGACGAAGGGTTAACAGCCAAGCCGTTTCATATGTCGATCTCGTAATAATTAAATCACTAATCCCTGTTAAAACCCGGTATTAATATTTATATTACAAATTCCTTGCAAGACATATTCGAGACGAAGGGTTAACAACCAAGCCGTTTCATATGTCGACTTCGTAATAATAAATAAATTGCTAATCCTTGTTAAAATCCGGTATAAGAATTATATTCAAAATTCTCCTGGAGGACGTTGGCCAATAATTATATCAAACTTCCCTGCGAGGCATATTCGAGACGAAGGATTAACAACCGGGCCGTTTCATATGTCAATTTTGTAACAATAAATCTACCAACCAATATAACATTTGTCCAGTCCGGATATATTAGGTTTCATGTTATAACAAGGGCCACACGTAGCCGACCTTCTGCAAGTCTCGATAAGATTGCATTTAATTTCTGTTTGACTGCAGGATTGTACTCACCGTACTTAACAGCCCCTATCGTAACCTGGAGGATCGGCGACAACCTCGTGGCCGTGGACTATCGTAGGCCGCCACCACGAAGAGGAGCTCCAGCTGGACCGGCGCCGTCAACTGCCTCGTTCTGCCGCAACACACACAAGCACTTCACCATATCCCCGGGAGTCGCAACGCTTTCACGGGGTTGTAAGACGAAATACAAATATTAGAATTAACCTATATTTGCAGTTACACGCGGTTTCTTCGTCGGACTTGACGTTTGAACCCGGAAGTTGGTATCCCTGCAAATTACTTTGGGCAAACCGTCCTCCCGACCAGTGGCGTTCCGACAATTTCTCCAGAGGGCGGCCCATCGGACCTTCGATACATAGATGCCAAACGGGTTGCCGAGGCGTAAGAAACGGGCAACCGAGCATCCAGCATAATTATTGAAATTTATTGTTAAATACATTTTATTTGATGTTTACGAGGAATTCTTATGTTTGTAAATATTGAACATTATAATTAAACTGTCTAACATTATCCTAGTGTTTGCTTGCTAATATTCGAGTGTATATCTGGCTGAACTAAATTATTCTCCGACTGACAAGCTACCCGAAGGAAATTCATTAATTTCACTAGCCCCACAAAGCAGAGGGCCAGTACCGTTACACGCTAAGCCAAGGGACAAGCCACGCGCCAAAAAAAGCGCCAAGCCAAGCGCCAAGCCACGAGCCAAGGAGAGCGCCAAGCCAAGCGGCAAGCCAAGCGCCATTCAAAGCGTCAAGCAAAGCACCAAGCTACGCGCCAACCACACGTTAAGAAAAACGCCAAGCCAAGCGCCGACACAAGCGCCAAGCCAAACGCCCAACCAAGAACCGAGCCGGGCGCCAAGTAGAGCGCCAAGGCATGCGCCAAGCTAAAAGTCAAGCCAAACGCCAAATAAAGCGCCAAGCCGTGCGCCAAGACAGGCGCCAAGCCAAACGCCAAGCCACGCGCCAAGAAAAGCGCCACGTCAAGCCAAGTGCCAAGCCAAGTGCCCAGCCAAGCGCCAAACCACGCGCCAAGAACAGCGCCAAACCAAGCGCCAAGCCAAACGCCACACCAAGCGCCAAGCCAAGTGCCAAGCCAAGCGCAAAGAAAAGCGCCAAGCCAAGCGCCAAGAAAATAGCCAAGCCAAGCGCCAAGCCAAGCGCCAAGCTAAGCATTAAGCCACGCGCCAGAAAAAGCGCCAAAAAAACGCCAAACCAAGCGCCAAGCCTAGCCCCAAGCCAAGTGCCAAGCCACGCGTCAAGAAAAGCGCCATGCCAAGCCAAGTGCCAAGCCAAGTGCTGAGCCAAGCGCCAAGCCACGCGCCAAGAACAGCGCCAAACCAAGCGCCAAACCAAACGCCAAGCCAAGCGCCAAGCCAAGTGCCAAGCCACGCGCCAAGGAAAAGGCGAAGCCAATCGACAAGCCACGCACCAAAAAAAGCGCCAAGCCAAACTCCAAGGTATGCGCCCAGCCAAGCGCCAAGCCACGCGCCAAGCCACGCGCCAAGAAAAGCGCCCAGCCACGCGCCAAGCCAAGCGCCAAGCAAAGCGCCAAGCCACGCGCCAAGAAAAGCGCAACAAAAGCGCCAAGCCAAGCGCCAAGCCAAGCGCCAAGCTAAGCGCCAAGCTAAGCGCCAAGCTAAGCGCCAAGAAAAGCGCCAAGCCAAGCGACAAGCCGCGCGCCAGTCCACGCACCAAGAAAAGCGCCAAACCAGGCGCCAAGCCACGCGTCAAGCTAAGCGCCAAGCCACGCGCTAAAGAGAGCGCCAAGCCAAGCGACAAGCCACGCGCCAAAACACGCGCTAAGCCACGCGCCAAGCCACGCGCCAAGAAAATCGCCAAAGCAAGCGCCAAGCCAAGCGCCAGCCAAGCGGCAAGCCAAGTGCCAAGCCAAGCCCCAAACCAAGTGCCAAACCACGCCCCAAGAAAAGCGTAAAAAAAGCGCTAAGCCAAGCGCCAAGCCAAGCGGCAAGCCAAGTGCCAAGTCACGCGCCAAGAAAAGCGCGAAGCCAATTGACAAGCCATGCTCCAAGAAAAGCGCCAAGCCATGCGCCAAGCCAAGCGACAAACCACGCGCTAAGAAAAGCGCCAAATCAAGCGCCAAGCCAAGCGCCAAGCTAAACGCCAAACCACGCGCCAAGAAAAGCGCCACGCCATGCGCCAAGTCATGCGACAGGCCACGCGCCAAAAAAAGCGCCAAGCCAAGCGCTTAGCCACGCGCCAAGAAGAGCGCCAAGCCATGCGCTAAGCCAAGCGCCATGCTAAGTGTCAAGACAAGTGCCAAGCTACTCGCCAAGAAAAACGCCAAGCCAAACGACAATCCACGCGCCAAGAAGAGCGCCAAACCGAGCGCCAAGCAAAGCGCCCAGCTAAGCGCCAAGCCAAGCGCCAAGCCACGCGCCAAGAAAAGCGCCAAGAAAAGCGCCAAGCCAAGCGCCAAGCCAAGCGCCAAGCCAAGCGGCAAGCCAAGTGCCAAGCCAAGTGCCAAGCCAAGCGCCAAGCCACGCGCCAAGAAAAGCGTCAAGAAAAGCGCCCAGCCAAGCGCCAAGCCAAGCGCCAAGCCAAACGCCAAACCACGCGCCAAGAAAAGCGCCAAGAAAAGCGCCAAGCCAAGCGCTAAGCCAAGCGCCAAGCTAATCGCCAAGAAAAGCGCCAAGAAAAGCGCCAAACCAAGCGCCAAGCCAAGCGCCAAACCAAGCGCCAAGCCAAGCGGCAAGCCAAGTGCCAAGCCAAGCCCCAAGCCAAGTGCCACACCGCGCGCCAAGAAAAGCGTAAAAAAGAGCGCCAAGCCAAGCGGCAATCCACGCGCCAAAACACGCGCTAAGCCACGCGCCAAGCTACGCGCCAAGAAAAACGCCAAACCAAGCGCCAAGCCACGCTCCAAGCTAAGCGCCAAACCAGGCGCCAAGCCACGGGCCAAACTAAGCGCCAAGCCACGCGCCAAACAGAGCGCCAAGCCAAGCGTTAAGCCACGCGCCAGAAAAAGCGCCAAGAAAAACGCCAAACCAAGCGCTAAGATAAGCGCCAAACCAAGCGCCAAGCCAAGTGCCAAGCCACGCGTCAAGGAAAGCGCCACGCCAAGCCAAGTGCCAAGCCAAGCGCCAAGCCAAGCACCAAGCTAAACGCTAAGGAGAGCGCCAAGCCAAGCGCCAAGCCAAGCGCCAAGCTAAGCGCCAAAGAGAGCGCTAAGCCAAGCGCCAAGACAAGCGCCAAGCCAAGCGCCAAGCCACGCGCCAAGAAAAGCGCCACGCCAAGCCAAGTGCCAAGCCAAGTGCCCAGCCAAGCGCCAAGCCACGCACCAAGGACAGCGCCAACCCAACCGCCAAGCCGAACGCCAAGCCACGCGCCAAAGAGAGCGCCAAGCCAAGCGTTAAGCCACGCGCCAGAAAAAGCGCCAAGAAAAACGCCAAACCAAGCGCTAAGCCAAGCGTTAAACCAAGCGCCAAGCCAAGTGCCAAGCCACGCGCCAAGAAAAGCGCCACGCTAAACACCAAGGAGAGCGCCAAGCCAAGCGCCAAGTCAAGCGCCAAGCTAAGCGCCAAGAAAAGCGCCAAGAAAAGCGCCAAGCCAAGCGCCAAGCCAAGCGCCAAGCCAAGCGCCAAGCCTAGCGCCAAAGAGAGCGCTAAGCCAAGCGACAAGCCACGCGCCAAAACACGTGCTAAGCCACGCGCCAAGCCACGCGCCAAGAAAAGCGCCATGCCAAGCGCCAAGTTACGCGCCAAAAAAAACGCCACGCCATGCGCTAAGCCGAGTGACAAGCCACGCGCCAAGAAAAGCGCCTAGCCAAACGCCAAGCCAGGAGTCAACGAGAGCGCCAAACCAAGCGGCAAGCCAAGCGCCATTCTAAGCGTCAAGCCAAGTGCCAAGCTACGCGCCAACCACACGTTAAGAAAAGCGCCAAGCCAAGCGCCGAGACAAGCGCCAAGCCACGCGCCAAGCCACGCGCCAAGGAAAGAGCCAAGGCATGCGCCAAGCCAAACGTCAAGCCAAGCGCCAAGCCAAGTGCCAAGCCACGCGCCAAGCCAAACGCCAAGGAGAGCGCCAAGCCATGCGCCAAGACAGGCGCCAAGCCAAGCGCCAAGAAAAGCACCAAGCCAAGCGCCAAGCCAAGCGCCAAGCCAAGCGCCAAGTCACGCGCCAAGAGAAACGCCACGCTATGCGCTTGTAACGCTTGCCTCGTATAAATTTTTCATCAAGACATTAAATAATGTAATTAAATTTACACTTCGCCCCTTCAAGCATTATCGCTTCTTGCCGACGTCCGAGGGAGAGATAAGCCGACTCCAGTTCGGCCTGCGCCGAAAATTGCGAATAAACAATCCGCGCGCCGCTCGTCCCCACCAGAGGATGAACGTGGTGGTTACCACGATAACACGACGCCAAAACGTATAAAAGTAAGCACGGAGCGAATTTCGAGAGAAAATTATTCCTGTCTAAACTCCAGATCCCGACATCCAATAGTAGTTTCCCGTAGCTGCAACCGAACCCGAGGCCTTAGCGTTTTAATCATATCTAAATTTCATGCATGACATATTCGAGACGAAGGGTTAACAGCCAAGCCGTTTCATATGTCGATCTCGTAATAATTAAATCACTAATCCCTGTTAAAACCCGGTATTAATATTTATATTACAAATTCCTTGCAAGACATATTCGAGACGAAGGGTTAACAACCAAGCCGTTTCATATGTCGACTTCGTAATAATAAATAAATTGCTAATCCTTGTTAAAATCCGGTATAAGAATTATATTCAAAATTCTCCTGGAGGACGTTGGCCAATAATTATATCAAACTTCCCTGCGAGGCATATTCGAGACGAAGGATTAACAACCGGGCCGTTTCATATGTCAATTTTGTAACAATAAATCTACCAACCAATATAACATTTGTCCAGTCCGGATATATTAGGTTTCATGTTATAACAAGGGCCACACGTAGCCGACCTTCTGCAAGTCTCGATAAGATTGCATTTAATTTCTGTTTGACTGCAGGATTGTACTCACCGTACTTAACAGCCCCTATCGTAACCTGGAGGATCGGCGACAACCTCGTGGCCGTGGACTATCGTAGGCCGCCACCACAAAGAGGAGCTCCAGCTGGACCGGCGCCGTCAACTGCCTCGTTCTGCCGCAACACACACAAGCACTTCACCATATCCCCGGGAGTCGCAACGCTTTCACGGGGTTGTAAGACGAAATACAAATATTAGAATTAACCTATATTTGCAGTTACACACGGTTTCTTCGTCGGACTTGACGTTTGAACCCGGAAGTTGGTATCCCTGCAAATTACTTTGGGCAAACCGTCCTCCCGACCAGTGGCGTTCCGACAATTTCTCCAGAGGGCGGCCCATCGGACCTTCGATACATAGATGCCAAACGGGTTGCCGAGGCGTAAGAAACGGGCAACCGAGCATCCAGCATAATTATTGAAATTTATTGTTAAATACATTTTATTTGATGTTTACGAGGAATTCTTATGTTTGTAAATATTGAACATTATAATTAAACTGTCTAACATTATCCTAGTGTTTGCTTGCTAATATTCGAGTGTATATCTGGCTGAACTAAATTATTCTCCGACTGACAAGCTACCCGAAGGAAATTCATTAATTTCACTAGCCCCACAAAGCAGAGGGCCAGTACCGTTACACGCTAAGCCAAGCGACAAGCCACGCGCCAAAAAAAGCGCCAAGCGCCAAGCCACGAGCCAAGGAGAGCGCCAAGCCAAGCGGCAAGCCAAGCTCCATTCAAAGCGTCAAGCAAAGCGCCAAGCTACGCACCAACCACACGTTAAGAAAAACGCCAAGCCAAGCGCCGACACAAGCGCCAAGCCAAACGCCCAACCAAGAACCGAGCCGGGCGCCAAGTAGAGCGCCAAGGCATGCGCCAAGCTAAAAGTCAAGCCAAACGCCAAGGAAAGCGCCAAGCCGTGCGCCAAGACAGGCGCCAAGCCAAACACCAAGCCACGCGCCAAGAAAAGCGCCACGTCAAGCCAAGTGCCAAGCCAAGTGCCCAGCCAAGCGCCAAACCACGCGCCAAGAACAGCGCCAAACCAAGCGCCAAGCCAAACGCCACACCAAGCGCCAAGCCAAGTGCCAAGCCACGCGCAAAGAAAAGCGCCAAGCCAAGCGCCAAGAAAATAGCCAAGCCAAGCGCCAAGCCAAGCGCCAAGCTAAGCATTAAGCCACGCGCCAGAAAAAGCGCCAAAAAAACGCCAAACCAAGCGCCAAGCCTAGCCCCAAGCCAAGTGCCAAGCCACGCGCCAAGAAAAGCGCCATGCCAAGCCAAGTGCCAAGCCAAGTGCCCAGCCAAGCGCCAAGCCACGCGCCAAGAACAGCGCCAAACCAAGCGCCAAACCAAACGCCAAGCCAAGCGCCAAGCCAAGTGCCAAGCCACGCGCCAAGGAACAGGCGAAGCCAATCGACAAGCCACGCACCAAAAAAAGCGCCAAGCCAAACTCCAAGGTAAGCGCCCAGCCAAGCGCCAAGCCACGCGCCAAGCCACGCGCCAAGAAAAGCGCCCAGCCACGCGCCAAGCCAAGCGCCAAGCAAAGCGCCAAGCCACGCGCCAAGAAAAGCGCAACAAAAGCACCAAGCCAAGCGCCAAGCCAAGCGCCAAGCTAAGCGCCAAGCTAAGCGCCAAGCTAAGCGCCAAGAAAAGCGCCAAGCCAAGCGACAAGCCGCGCGCCAGTCCACGCACCAAGAAAAGCGCCAAACCAGGCGCCAAGCCACGCGTCAAGCTAAGCGCCAAGCCACGCGCTAAAGAGAGCGCCAAGCCAAGCGACAAGCCACGCGCCAAAACACGCGCTAAGCCACGCGCCAAGTCACGCGCCAAGAAAATCGCCAAAGCAAGCGCCAAGCCAAGCGCCAGCCAAGCGGCAAGCCAAGTGCCAAGCCAAGCCCCAAACCAAGTGCCAAACCACGCCCCAAGAAAAGCGTAAAAAAAGCGCTAAGCCAAGCGCCAAGCCAAGCGCAAGCCAAGTGCCAAGTCACGCGCCAAGAAAAGCGCGAAGCCAATTGACAAGCCATGCTCCAAGAAAAGCGCCAAGCCATGCGCCAAGCCAAGCGACAAACCACGCGCTAAGAAAAGCGCCAAATCAAGCGCCAAGCCAAGCGCCAAGCTAAACGCCAAACCACGCGCCAAGAAAAGCGCCACGCCATGCGCCAAGTCATGCGACAGGCCACGCGCCAAAAAAAGCGCCAAGCCAAGCGCTTAGCCACGCGCCAAGAAGAGCGCCAAGCCATGCGCCAAGCCAAGCGCCATGCTAAGTGTCAAGACAAGTGCCAAGCTACTCGCCAAGAAAAACGCCAAGCCAAACGACAATCCACGCGCCAAGAAGAGCGCCAAACCGAGCGCCAAGCAAAGCGCCCAGCTAAGCGCCAAGCCAAGCGCCAAGCCACGCGCCAAGAAAAGCGCCAAGAAAAGCGCCAAGCCAAGCGCCAAGCCAAGCGCCAAGCCAAGCGGCAATCCAAGTGCCAAGCCAAGTGCCAAGCCAAGCGCCAAGCCACGCGCCAAGAAAAGCGTCAAGAAAAGCGCCCAGCCAAGCGCCAAGCCAAGCGCCAAGCCAAGCGCCAAACCACGCGCCAAGAAAAGCGCCAAGAAAAGCGCCAAGCCAAGCGCTAAGCCAAGCGCCAAGCTAATCGCCAAGAAAAGCGCAAGGAAAAGCGCCAAACCAAGCGCCAAGCCAAGCGCCAAACCAAGCGCCAAGCCAAGCGGCAAGCCAAGTGCCAAGCCAAGCCCCAAGCCAAGTGCCACACCGCGCGCCAAGAAAAGCGTAAAAAAAAGCGCCAAGCCAAGCGCAAAGCCAAGCGGCAAGCCAAGTGCCAAGAAAAGCGCCACGCCATGCGCCAAGCCATTTGACAGGACACGCGCCAAAAAAAACGCCAAGCCATGCGCCAAGCCAAGCGCCATGCTAAGCGTCAAGACAAGTGCCAAGCTACTCGCCAAAAAAAACGCCAAGCCAAACGACAATCCACGCGCCAAGAAGAGCGCCAAACCGAGCGCCAAGCAAAGCGCCCAGCTAAGCGCCAAGCCAAGCGCCAAGCCACGCGCCAAGAAAAGCGCCAAGAAAAGCGCCAAGCCAAGCGCCAAGCCAAGCGCCAAGCCAAGCGCCAAGCCAAGCGGCAAGCCAAGTGCCAAGTCAAGTGCCTAGCCAAGCGCCAAGCCACGCGCCAAGAAAAGCGCCAAGAAAAGCGCCAAGCCAAGGGCCAAGCCAAACGGCAAGCTAAGTGCCAAACCACGCGCCAAGAAAAGCGTAAAGAAAAGCGCCAAGCCAAGCGCTAAGCCAAGCGTCCAGCCAAGCGCCACGTTACGCACCAAGGAGAGCGCCAAGCCATGCGCCAAGCCAAGCGACAAGCCACGCCCTAAGAAAAGCGCCAAGCCAAGCGCCAAGCCAAGCGCCAAGCCAAGCGCCAAGCCAAGCGCCAAGCCAACCGCCAAGCCAAGCGCCAAGGAGAGCGCCAAGCCATGCGCCAAGCCAAGCGACAAGCCACGCGCTAAGAAAAGCGCCAAGCCAAGCGCCAAGCCAAGCGCCAAGCCAAGCGCCAAGCCAACCGCCAAGCCAAGCGCCAAGGAGAGCGCCAAGCCATGCGCCAAACCAAGCGCTATGGTAAGCGTCAAGCCAAGTGCCAAGCTATGCGCCAAGAAAAGCGAAAAACCAAGCGACAAGCCACGCGCCAAGACAAGCGCCAAACCACGCGCTAAGAAAAGCGTCAAGCCAAGCGCCAAGCACCGCTCTAAGGAGAGCGCCAAGCTAAGCGCCAAGCCACGCTCCAAGGAGAACGCCAAGCCAAGCGACAAGCTACGCTTCAAGCTAAGCGCCAAGCCACGCGCCAAGGAGAGCGCCAAGCCAAGCGACAAGCCAAGGGCCAAGCCAAGCGCCAAGCCAAGCGCTAAGCCAAACGCCAAGGAGAGCGTTAAACTAAGCTCCAAGCCAAGCGCCAAACCAAGCGCCAAGCCAAGCGGCAAGCCAAGTGCCAAGCCACGCGCCAAGAAAAGCGCCACGCCAAGCCAAGTGCCAAGCCAAGTGCTTAGCCACGCGCCAAGAAAAACGCCAAGCCAAGCGCCAAACCACGCTCCAAGCTGAGCGCCAAGCCACGCGCCAAGGAGAGTACCAAGACAGGCGCCAAGCCAAGCGCCAAGACAAGCGTTAAGCCACGCGCCAGAAAAAGCGCCAAGAAAAACGCCAAACCAAGCGCCAAGCCAAGCGCCAACTCAAGCGCCAAGCCAAGCGGCAAGCCAAGTGCCAAGCCACGCGCCAGAAAAAGCGCAAAAAAAAACGCCAAACCAAACGCCAAGCCAAGTGCCCAGCCAAGCGCCAAGCCACGCGCCAAGAACAGCGCCAAAAAAAGCGCCAAGCCAAACGCCAAGCCAAGCGACAAGCCAAGCGTCAAGCCAAGCGCCAAGCCACGCGCCAAAAAAAGCGACAAACCACGCGCGAAGGAAAGCCTCAAGCTATGCGCCAGGCTAAGCGCCAAGCCAAGCGCTAAGCCAAGTGCCAAGCCACGCGCCAAGAAAAGCGCGAAGCCAATCGACAAGCCCCGCGCCAAGAAAAGCTCCAAGAAAAGCGCCAAGCCAAGCGCCAAGCCAAGCGTTAAGCTAAGCGCCAAGGAAAGCGCCAAGCCAAGCGACAAGCCACGCGCCAAGAAAAGTGCCAAGAAAAGCGCCAAACCAAGCGCCAAGGAGAGCGCCGAGCCATGCGCCAAGCCAAGCGCCAAGCCAAGCGCCAAGCCACGCGGCAAGCCAAGTGCCAAACCACGCGACAAGAAAAGCGTAAAGAAAAGCGCCAAGCCAAACGACAATCCACGCGCCAAGAAAAGCGCCAAACCGAGCGCCAAGCGAAGCGCCCAGCTAAACGCCAAGCCAAGCGCCAAGCCACGCTCCAAGAAAAGCGCCAAGGAGAGCGCCAAGCCATGCGCCAAGCCAAGCGACAAGCCACGTGCTAAGAAAAGCGCCAAGCCAAGCGCCAAACCAAGCGCCAAGCCAACCGCCAAGCCAAGCGCCAAGGAGAGCGCCAAGCCATGCACCAAACCAAGCGCTATGCTAAGCGTCAAGCCAAGTGCCAAGCTATGCGCCAAGAAAAGCGAAAAACCAAGCGACAAGCCACGCGCCAAGACAAGCGCCAAACCACGCGCTAAGAAAAGCGTCAAGCCAAGCGCCAAGCACCGCTCTAAGGAGAGCGCCAAGCTAAGCGCCAAGCCACGCTCCAAGGAGAGCGCCAAGCCAAGCGACAAGCTACGCTTCAAGCTAAGCGCCAAGCCACGCGCCAAGGAGAGCGCCAAGCCAAGCGACAAGCCAAGGGCCAAGCCAAGCGCCAAGCCAAGCGCTAAACCAAGCGCCAAGCCAAGCGGCAAGAAAAGCGCCACGCCAAGCCAAGTGCCAAGCCAAGTGCTCAGCCACGCGCCAAGAAAAACGCCAATCCAAGCGCCAAACCACGCTCCAAGCTGAGCGCCAAGCTACGCGCCAAGGAGAGTACCAAGACAGGCGCCAAGCCAAGCGCCAAGACAAGCGTTAAGCCACGCGCCAGAAAAAGCGCCAAGATAAACGCCAAACCAAGCGCCAAGCCAAGCGGCAAGCCAAGTGCCAAGCCACGCGCCAGAAAAAGCGCCAAGAAAAACGCCAAACCAAGCGCCAAGCCAAGTGCCCGGCCAAGCGCCAAGCCACGCGCTAAGAACAGCGCCAAACCAAGCGCCAAGCCAAACGCCAAGCCAAGCGACAAGCCAAGCGCCAAGCCAAGCGCCAAGCCACGCGCCAAAAAAAGCGACAAACCACGCGCGAAGGAAAGCCCCAAGCTATGCGCCAGGCTAAGCGCCAAGCCAAGCGCCAAGCCAAGTGCCAAGCCACGCGCCAAGAAAAGCGCGAAGCCAATCGACAAGCCCCGCGCCAAGAAAAGCGCCAAGCCACGCGCCAAGAAAAGCGCGAAGCCAAGCGCCAAGCCACGCGCCAAGAAAAGCGCCAAGAAAAGCGCTAAGGCAAGCGCCAAGCCAAGCGTTAAGCTAAGCGCCAAGGAAAGCGCCAAGCCAAGCGACAAGCCACGCGCCAAGAAAAGTGCCAAGAAAAGCGCCAAACCAAGCGCCAAGGAGAGCGCCGAGGAATGCGCCAAACCAAGCGCCAAGCCAAGCGCAAAGCCAAGCGCCAAACCAAGCGGCAAGCCAAGTGCCAAACCACGCGACAAGAAAAACGCCACGCCAAGCGCCAAGCCACGCGCCAAGCCAAGCGCCAGGCCAAGCGCAAAGCCAAGCGCCAAGCCAAGCGCCAAGCCAAGCGCCAAGCCAAGCGCCAAGCCAAGCACCAAACCACGCGTCCAACCAAGCGCCAAGCCACGCGACAAGCCAAGCGCAAAGCCAAGCGCCAAGCCAAACGCCAAGCCAAGCGCCAAACCAAACGCCAAGCCAAGTGCCAAGTTACGCGCCAAGAAAGGCGCCAAGAAGGGCGCCAAGCCAAGCGCCAAGCCAAGCGGCAAGCCAAGCACCAAACCAAGCGCTAAGAAAAGCGCAAAGCTAAGCGCCAAGCCAAGCGCTAAGCCAAGCGTCCAGCCAAGCGCCAAGGAGAGCGTCAAACCGTGCGACAAGCCAAACGCCAAGCCAAGCGCCAAGCCAAACGCCAAGCCAAATGCCAAGACACGCGCCAAGAAAAGCGCGAAGCCAAGCGACAAGCCACGCGCCAAGGAGAGCGTCAAGACATGCGCCAAGCCAAACGCCAAACCAAGCGCCAAGCCAAACGCCAAGCCAAGTGCCAAGTTACGCGCCAAGAAAAGCGCCAAGAAGGGCGCCAAGCCAAGCGCCAAGCCAAGCGGCAAGCCAAGCACCAAACCAAGCGCTAAGGAAAGCGCAAAGCTAAGCGTTAAGCCAAACGCTAAGCCAAGCGTCCAGCCAAGCGCCACGTTACGTGCTAAGGAGAGCGCTAAGCCATGCGCCAAGCCAAGCGACAAGCCACGCGCTAAAAAAAGCGCCAAGCCAAGCGCCAAGCCAACCGCCAAGCCAAGCGCCAAGGAGAGCGCCAAGCCATGCGCCAGGCCAAGCGCCATGCTAAGCGTCAAGCCAACTGCCAAGCTATGCGCCTAGAAAAGCGCCAAACCATGCGACAAGCCGAGCGCCAAGCCACGCGCCAAAACCACGCGCTAAGACAAACGCCAAGCCAAGCAACAAGCCACGCGCCAAGAAAAGCGCCAAGCCAAGCGCCAAGCCACGCTCTAAGGAGAGCGCCAAGCTAAGCGCCAAGCCACGCTCTAAGGAGAGCGCCAAGCCAAGCGACAAGTCACGGGCCAAGCCAAGCGCCAAGCCAAGCGCTAAGCCAAACGCCAAGGAGAGCGTTAAGCCATGCGCCAAGACAGGATCCAAGCCAAGCGCCAAGCCACGCGTCAGAAAAGGCGCCAAGAAAAGTGCCAAGCCAAGCGGCAAGCCAAGCGCCAAGCCACGCTCCAAGAAAAGCGCCATGCCAAGCCAAGTGCCAAGCCAAGTGCTTAGCCACGCGCCAAGAAAAACGCCACGCCAAGCGATAAGCCACCCGCCAAGGAGAGCGCCAAGCCATGCGCCAAGCCAAGCGCCAAGCCACGCGCCAAGAAAAACGCCACACCATGCGCCAAGCCAAGCGCCAAGCCAAGCGCCAAGCCAAGCGCAAAGCCAAGCGCTATGCTAAGCGTCAAGCCAAGTGCCAAGCTATGCGCCCAGAAAAGCGCCAAACCAAGCGACAAGCCACGCGCCAAGACAAGCGCCAAGCCGAGCGCCAAGCCACGCGCCAAACCACGCGCTAAGAAAAACTCCAAACCCAGCAACAAGCCACGCGCCAAGAAAAGCGCCAAGCCAAGCGCCAAGCCACGCTCTAATGAGAGCGCCAAGCCAAGCGCCAAGCCACGCGCCAAGAAAAACGCCACACCATGCGCCAAGCCAAGCGCCAAGCCAAGCGCCAAGCCAAGCGCAAAACCAAGAGCCGAGCCAAACGGCAAGCCAAATGCCAAACCACCCGTCAAGAAAAGCGCCAAGCCAAGCGCCAAGCCAAACGTGAAGCCAAGCGCCAAGCCACGCGTGAAGCAACGCGCCAAGAAAAGCGCCAAGCCAAGGGCCAAGCCAAGCGCCAAACTAAACGCCAAGCCAAGCGTCTAGCCAACCGCCAAGCCACGCGCCAAGGAGAGCGTCAAGCTATGCGCCAGGCCAAGCGCCAAGCCAAGCGCCTAGCCAAATGCCAAGCCCCGCGCCAAGGAGAGCGTCAAGCCATGCGCCAAGGCAAGCGCCAAGCCAAGCGCCAAGCCAAGCGTCCAGCCAAGCGCAAAGCCAAGCGCCTAGCCAAGCGCCAAGCCACGCGCCAAGGAGAGCGTCAAGCTATGCGCCAGGCCAAGCGCCAAGCCAAGCGCCTAGCCAAATGCCAAGCCACGCGCCAAGAAAAGCGCGAAGCCAAGCGACAAGCCACGCGCCAAGGAGAGCGTCAAGCCATGCGCCAAGCCAAGCGCCAAGCCAAGCGCCAAGCCAAACGCCAAGCCGAGTGCCAAATTACGCGACAAGAAAAACGCCTCGCCAAGCGCCAAGCCACGCGCCAAGCCAAGCGCCAAGCCAAGCGCAAAGCCAAGCGCCAAGCCAAGCACCAAACCACGCGTCCAACCAAGCACCAAGCCACGCGCTAAGCCAAGCGCAAAGCCAAGCGCCAAGCCAAACGCCAAGCCAAGCGCCATGCCAAACGCCAAGCCAAGTGCTAAGTTACGCGCCAAGAAAGGCGCCAAGAAGGGCGCCAAGCCAAGCGCCAAGCCAAGCGGCAAGCAAAGCACCAAACCAAGCGCTAAGAAAAGCGCAAAGCTAAGCGCCAAGCCAAGCGCTAAGCCAAGCGTCCAGCCAAGCGCCAAGGAGAGCGTCAAGCCATGCGCCAAGCCAAACGCCAAGCCAAGCGCCAAGCCAAACGCCAAACCAAATGCCAAGCCACGCGCCAAGAAAAGCGCGAAGCCAAGCGACAAGCCACGCGCCAAGGAGAGCGTCAAGACATGCGCCAAGCCAAACGCCAAACCAAGTGCCAAGTTACGCGCCAAGAAAAGCGCCAAGAAGGGCGCCAAGCCAAGCGCCAAGCCAAGCGCCAAGCCAAGCGGCAAGCCAAGCACCAAACCAAGCGCTAAGAAAAGCGCAAAGCTAAGTGCCAAGCCAAGCGCTAAGCCAAGCGTCCAGCCAAGCGTTACGTAACGCGCCAAGTAGAGCGCTAAGCCAAGCGACAAGCCACGCGCTAAGAAAAGCGCTAATCCAAGCGCCAAGCCAAGCGCCAAGCCAAGCGCCAAGCCAACCGCCAAGCCAAGCGCGAAGGAGAGCGCCAAGCCATGCGCCAGGCCAAGCGCTATGCTAAGCGTCAAGCCAACTGCCAAGCTATGCGCCTAGAAAAGCGCCAAACTATGCGACAAGCCAAGCGCTAAGCCAAGCGACAAGCCACGCGCTAAGAAAAGCGCTAATCCAAGCGCCAAGCCAAGCGCCAAGCCAAGCGCCAAGCCAACCGCCAAGCCAAGCGCGAAGGAGAGCGCCAAGCCATGCGCCAGGCCAAGCGCTATGCTAAGCGTCAAGCCAACTGCCAAGCTATGCGCCTAGAAAAGCGCCAAACCATGCGACAAGCCACGCGCCAAGACAAGCGCCAAGCCGAGCGCTAAGCCACGCGCCAAAACCACGCGCTAAGAAAAACGCCAAGCCAAGCAACAAGCCACGCGCCAAGAAAAGCGCAAAGCCAAGCGCCAAGCCACGCTCTAAGGAGAGCGCCAAGCTAAGCGCCAAGCCACGCGCCAAGGAGAGCGCCAAGCCAAGCGACAAGCCACGCTTCAAGCTAAGCGCCAAGCCACGCACCAAGGAGAGCGCCAAGCCAAGCGACAAGTCACGGGCCAAGCCAAGCGCCAAGCCAAGCGCTAAGTCAAACGCCAAGGAGAGCGTTAAGCCAGGCGCCAAGACAGGCGCCATGCCAAGCGCCAAGCCACGCGTCAGAAAAGGCGCCAAGAAAAGCGCCAAGCCAAGCGGCAAGCCAAGCGCCAAAGCAAGTGCTTAGCCACGCGCCAAAAAAACGCCAAGCCAAGCGCCAAGCCACGCGCCAAGGAGAGCGCCAAGCCATGCGCCAAGCCAAGCGCCAAACCACGCGCCAAAACCACGCGCTAAGAAAAACGCCAAGCCAAGCAACAAGCCACGCGCCAAGAAAAGCGCAAAGCCAAGCGCCAAGCCACGCTCTAAGGAGAGCGCCAAGCTAAGCGCCAAGCCACGCGCCAAGGAGAGCGCCAAGCCAAGCGACAAGCCACGCTTCAAGCTAAGCGCCAAACCACGCACCAAGGAGAGCGCCAAGCCAAGCGACAAGTCACGGGCCAAGCCAAGCGCCAAGCCAAGCGCTAAGTCAAACGCCAAGGAGAGCGTTAAGCCAGGCGCCAAAACAGGCGCCAAGCCAAGCGTCTAGCCAACCGCCAAGCCACGCGCCAAGGAGAGCGTCAAGCTATGCGCCAGGCCAAGCGCCAAGCCAAGCGCCTAGCCAAATGCCAAGCCACGCGCCAAGAAAAGCGCGAAGCCAAATGTCAAGCCACGCGCCAAGGAGAGCGTCAAGCCTTGCCCCAAGCAAAGCGCCAAGCCAAGCGCCAAGCCAAGCGCCCAGCCAAGCTCAAAGCCAAGCGCCAAGCCACGCGTGAAGCAACGCGCCAAGAAAAGCGCCAAGCCAAGCGCCAAGCCAAGCGCCAAGTCACGCGCCAAGAAAACCGCCAAGCCAAGCGACAAGCCACGAGCCAAGGAGAGCGCCAAACCAAGCGGCAAGCCAAGCGCCATTCTAAGCGTCAAGCCAAGTGCCAAGCTACGCGCCAACCACACGTTAAGAAAAGCGCCACGCCATGCGCCAAGCCAAGCGACAGGCCACGCGCCAAGAAAAGCGCCGAGACAAGCGCCCAGCCAAACTCCAAACCAAGCGCCAAGCCAAGTGCCAAGCCACGCACCAAGAAAGGCGCCACGCCAAGCCAAGTGCCAAGCCAAGTGCTTAGCCACGCGCCAAGGAAGGCGCCACGCCAAGCCAAGTGCCAAGCCAAGTGCTTAGCCACGCGCCAAGAAAAACGCCGAGACAAGCGCCCAGCCAAGCTCCAAGCCAAGCGCCAAACCAAGCGCCAAGCCAAGCGGCAAGCCAAGTGCCAAGCCACGCACCAAGAAAGGCGCCACGCCAAGCCAAGTGCCAAGCCAAGTGCTTAGCCACGCGCCAAGAAAAACGCCAAGCCAAGCGCCAAACACGCTCCAAGCTAAGCGCCAAGCCACGCGCCAAGGAGTGTGCCAAGACAGGCGCCAAGCCAAGCGCCAAGCCAAGCGTTAAGCCACGCGCCAGAAAAAGAGCCAAGAAAAACGCCAAACCACGCGCCAAGCCAAGCGCCAAGCCAAGCGCCAAGCCAAGCGTCAAGCCAAGTGCCAAGCCACGCGCCAAGAAAAGCGCCACGCCAAACCAAGTGCCAGCCAAGTGCCCAGCCAAGCGCCAAGCCACGCGCCAAGAACAGCGCCAAACCAAGCGCCAAGCCAAACGCCAAGCCAAGCGACAAGCCAAGCGCCAAGCCAAGCGCCAAGCCACGCTCCAAAAAAAGCGACAACCACGCGCGAAGGAAAGCCTCAAGCTATGCGCCAGGCTAAGCGCCAAGCCAAGCGCCAAGCCAAGTGCCAAGCCACGCGCCAAGAAAAGCGCGAAGCCAATCGACAAGCCCCGCGCCAAGAAAAGCGCCAAGCCACGCGCCAAGAAAAGCGCGAAGCCAAGCGCCAAGCCACGCGCCAAGAAAAGCGCCAAGAAAAGCGCCAAGCCAAGCGCCAAGCCAAGCGTTAAGTTAAGCGCCAAGGAAAGCGCCAAGCCAAGCGACAAGCCACGCGCCAAGAAAACTGCCAAGAAAAGCAACAAACCAAGCGTAAAGGAGAGCGCCGAGCCATGCGCCAAGCCAAGCGCCAAGCCAAGCGCCAAGCCACGCGATAAGAAAAACGCCACACCATGCGCCAAGCCACGCGCCAAGCCAAGCGCCAAGCCAAGCGCAAAGCCAAGCGCCAAGCCAAGCGGCAAGCCATGTGCCAAACCACGCGACAAGAAAAACGCCACGCCAAGCGCCAAGCCACGCGCCAAGCCAAGCGCCAAGCCAAGCGCAAAGCCAAGCGCCAAGCCAAGCGCCAAGCCAAGCGCCAAGCCAAGCACCAAACCACGCGTCCAACCAAGCGCCAAGCCACGCGACAAGCCAAGCGCAAAGCCAAGCGCCAAGCCAAACGCCAAGCCAAGCGCCAAGCCAAACGCCAAGCCAAGTGCAAAGTTACGCGCCAGGAAAGGCGCCAAGAAGGGCGCCAAGCCAAGCGCCAAGCCAAGCGGCAAGTTAAGCACCAAACCAAGCGCTAAGAAAAGCGCAAAGCTAAGCGCCAAGCCAAGCGCTAAGCCAAGCGTCCAGCCAAGCGCCAAGGAGAGCGTCAAGCGATGCGCCAAGCCAAACGCCAAGCCAAGCGCCAAGCCAAACGCCAAGCCAAATGCCAAGACACGCGCCAAGAAAAGCGCGAAGCCAAGCGCCAAGCCAAACGCCAAGCCAAGTGCCAAGTTACGCGCCAAGAAAAGCGCCAAGAAGGGCGCCAAGCCAAGCGCCAAGCCAAGCGGCAAGCCAAGCACCAAACCAAGCGCTAAGAAAAGCGCAAAGCTAAGCGCCAAGCCAAGCGCTAAGCCAAGCGTCCAGCCAAGCGTCCAGCCAAGCGCCACGTTACGCGCTAATGAGAGCGCTAAGCCATGCGCCAAGCCAAGCGACAAGCCACGCGCTAAGAAAAGCGCCAAGCCAAGCGCCAAGCCAAGCGCCAAGCCAAGCGGCAAGAAAAGCGCCACGCCAAGCCAAGTGCCAAGCCAAGTGCTCAGCCACGCGCCAAGAAAAACGCCAATCCAAGCGCCAAACCACGCTCCAAGCTGAGCGCCAAGTTACGCGCCAAGGAAAGTACCAAGACAGGCGCCAAGCCAAGCGCCAAGACAAGCGTTAAGCCACGCGCCAGAAAAAGCGCCAAGATAAACGCCAAACCAAGCGCCAAGCCAAGCGCCAAGCCAAGCGCCAAGCCAAGCGGCAAGCCAAGTGCCAAGCCACGCGCCAGAAAAAGCGCCAAGAAAAACGCCAAACCAAGCGCCAAGCCAAGTGCCCGGCCAAGCGCCAAGCCACGCGCTAAGAACAGCGCCAAACCAAGCGTCAAGCCAAACGCCAAGCCAAGCGACAAGCCAAGCGCCAAGCCAAGCGCCAAGCCACGCGCCAAAAAAAGCGACAAACCACGCGCGAAGGAAAGCCTCAAGCTATGCGCCAGGCTAAGCGCCAAGCCAAGCGCCAAGCCAAGTGCCAAGCCACGCGCCAAGAAAAGCGCGAAGCCAATCGACAAGCCCCGCGCCAAGAAAAGCGCCAAGCCACGCGCCAAGAAAAGCGCGAAGCCAAGCGCCAAGCCACGCGCCAAGAAAAGCGCCAAGAAAAGCGCTAAGGCAAGCGCCAAGCCAAGCGTTAAGCTAAGCGCCAAGGAAAGCGCCAAGCCAAGCGACAAGCCACGCGCCAAGAAAAGTGCCAAGAAAAGCGCCAAACCAAGCGCCACGTTACGCGCTAATGAGAGCGCTAAGCCATGCGCCAAGCCAAGCGACAAGCCACGCGCTAAGAAAAAGCGCCAAGCCAAGCGCCAAGCCAAGCGCCAAGCCAAGCGGCAAGAAAAGCGCCACGCCAAGCCAAGTGCCAAGCCAAGTGCTCAGCCACGCGCCAAGAAAAACGCCAATCCAAGCGCCAAACCACGCTCCAAGCTGAGCGCCAAGTTACGCGCCAAGGAAAGTACCAAGACAGGCGCCAAGCCAAGCGCCAAGACAAGCGTTAAGCCACGCGCCAGAAAAAGCGCCAAGATAAACGCCAAACCAAGCGCCAAGCCAAGCGCCAAGCCAAGCGCCAAGCCAAGCGGCAAGCCAAGTGCCAAGCCACGCGCCAGAAAAAGCGCCAAGAAAAACGCCAAACCAAGCGCCAAGCCAAGTGCCCGGCCAAGCGCTAAGCCACGCGCTAAGAACAGCGCCAAACCAAGCGTCAAGCCAAACGCCAAGCCAAGCGACAAGCCAAGCGCCAAGCCAAGCGCCAAGCCACGCGCCAAAAAAAGCGACAAACCACGCGCGAAGGAAAGCCTCAAGCTATGCGCCAGGCTAAGCGCCAAGCCAAGCGCCAAGCCAAGTGCCAAGCCACGCGCCAAGAAAAGCGCGAAGCCAATCGACAAGCCCCGCGCCAAGAAAAGCGCCAAGCCACGCGCCAAGAAAAGCGCGAAGCCAAGCGCCAAGCCACGCGCCAAGAAAAGCGCCAAGAAAAGCGCTAAGGCAAGCGCCAAGCCAAGCGTTAAGCTAAGCGCCAAGGAAAGCGCCAAGCCAAGCGACAAGCCACGCGCCAAGAAAAGTGCCAAGAAAAGCGCCAAACCAAGCGCCAAGGAGAGCGCCGAGGAATGCGCCAAACCAAGCGCCAAGCCAAGCGCAAAGCCAAGCGCCAAACCAAGCGGCAAGCCAAGTGCCAAACCACGCGACAAGAAAAACGCCACGCCAAGCGCCAAGCCACGCGCCAAGCCAAGCGCCAGGCCAAGCGCAAAGCCAAGCGCCAAGCCAAGCGCCAAGCCAAGCGCCAAGCCAAGCACCAAACCACGCGTCCAACCAAGCGCCAAGCCACGCGACAAGCCAAGCGCAAAGCCAAGCGCCAAGCCAAACGCCAAGCCAAGCGCCAAACCAAACGCCAAGCCAAGTGCCAAGTTACGCGCCAAGAAAGGCGCCAAGAAGGGCGCCAAGCCAAGCGCCAAGCCAAGCGGCAAGCCAAGCACCAAACCAAGCGCTAAGAAAAGCGCAAAGCTAAGCGCCAAGCCAAGCGCTAAGCCAAGCGTCCAGCAAGCGCCAAGGAGAGCGTCAAACCGTGCGCCAAGCCAAACGCCAAGCCAAGCGCCAAGCCAAACGCCAAGCCAAATGCCAAGACACGCGCCAAGAAAAGCGCGAAGCCAAGCGACAAGCCACGCGCCAAGGAGAGCGTCAAGACATGCGCCAAGCCAAACGCCAAACCAAGCGCCAAGCCAAACGCCAAGCCAAGTGCCAAGTTACGCGCCAAGAAAAGCGCCAAGAAGGGCGCCAAGCCAAGCGCCAAGCCAAGCGGCAAGCCAAGCACCAAACCAAGCGCTAAGGAAAGCGCAAAGCTAAGCGTTAAGCCAAACGCTAAGCCAAGCGTCCAGCCAAGCGCCACGTTACGTGCTAAGGAGAGCGCTAAGCCATGCGCCAAGCCAAGCGACAAGCCACGCGCTAAAAAAAGCGCCAAGCCAAGCGCCAAGCCAACCGCCAAGCCAAGCGCCAAGGAGAGCGCCAAGCCATGCGCCAGGCCAAGCGCCATGCTAAGCGTCAAGCCAACTGCCAAGCTATGCGCCTAGAAAAGCGCCAAACCATGCGACAAGCCGAGCGCCAAGCCACGCGCCAAAACCACGCGCTAAGACAAACGCCAAGCCAAGCAACAAGCCACGCGCCAAGAAAAGCGCCAAGCCAAGCGCCAAGCCACGCTCTAAGGAGAGCGCCAAGCTAAGCGCCAAGCCACGCTCTAAGGAGAGCGCCAAGCCAAGCGACAAGTCACGGGCCAAGCCAAGCGCCAAGCCAAGCGCTAAGCCAAACGCCAAGGAGAGCGTTAAGCCATGCGCCAAGACAGGAGCCAAGCCAAGCGCCAAGCCACGCGTCAGAAAAGGCGCCAAGAAAAGTGCCAAGCCAAGCGGCAAGCCAAGCGCCAAGCCACGCTCCAAGAAAAGCGCCATGCCAAGCCAAGTGCCAAGCCAAGTGCTTAGCCACGCGCCAAGAAAAACGCCACGCCAAGCGATAAGCCACCCGCCAAGGAGAGCGCCAAGCCATGCGCCAAGCCAAGCGCCAAGCCACGCGCCAAGAAAAAACGCCACACCATGCGCCAAGCCAAGCGCCAAGCCAAGCGCCAAGCCAAGCGCAAAGCCAAGCGCTATGCTAAGCGTCAAGCCAAGTGCCAAGCTATGCGCCCAGAAAAGCGCCAAACCAAGCGACAAGCCACGCGCCAAGACAAGCGCCAAGCCGAGCGCCAAGCCACGCGCCAAACCACGCGCTAAGAAAAACTCCAAACCAAGCAACAAGCCACGCGCCAAGAAAAGCGCCAAGCCAAGCGCCAAGCCACGCTCTAATGAGAGCGCCAAGCCAAGCGCCAAGCCACGCGCCCAAGAAAAACGCCACACCATGCGCCAAGCCAAGCGCCAAGCCAAGCGCCAAGCCAAGCGCAAAACCAAGAGCCGAGCCAAACGGCAAGCCAAATGCCAAACCACCCGTCAAGAAAAGCGCCAAGCCAAGCGCCAAGCCAAACGTGAAGCCAAGCGCCAAGCCACGCGTGAAGCAACGCGCCAAGAAAAGCGCCAAGCCAAGCGCCAAGCCAAGCGCCAAACTAAACGCCAAGCCAAGCGTCTAGCCAACCGCCAAGCCACGCGCCAAGGAGAGCGTCAAGCTATGCGCCAGGCCAAGCGCCAAGCCAAGCGCCTAGCCATGCCAAGCCACGCGCCAAGGAGAGCGTCAAGCCATGCGCCAAGGCAAGCGCCAAGCCAAGCGCCAAGCCAAGCGTCCAGCCAAGCGCAAAGCCAAGCGCCTAGCAAAGCGCCAAGCCACGCGCCAAGGAGAGCGTCAAGCTGTGCGCCAGGCCAAGCGCCAAGCCAAGCGCCTAGCCAAATGCCAAGCCACGCGCCAAGAAAAGCGCGAAGATAAGCGACAAGCCACGCGCCAAGGAGAGCGTCAAGCCATGCGCCAAGCCAAGCGCCAAGCCAAGCGCCAAGCCAAACGCCAAGCCAAGTGCCAAATTACGCGACAAGAAAAACGCCTCGCCAAGCGCCAAGCCACGCGCCAAGCCAAGCGCCAAGCCAAGCGCAAAGCCAAGCGCCAAGCCAAGCACCAAACCACGCGTCCAACCAAGCACCAAGCCACGCGCTAAGCCAAGCGCAAAGCCAAGCGCCAAGCCAAACGCCAAGCCAAGCGCCATGCCAAACGCCAAGCCAAGTGCTAAGTTACGCGCCAAGAAAGGCGCCAAGAAGGGCACCAAGCCAAGCGCCAAGCCAAGCGGCAAGCAAAGCACCTAACCAAGCGCTAAGAAAAGCGCAAAGCTAAGCGCCAAGCCAAGCGCTAAGCCAAGCGTCCAGCCAAGCGCCAAGGAGAGCGTCAAGCCATGCGCCAAGCCAAACGCCAAGCCAAGCGCCAAGCCAAACGCCAAACCAAATGCCAAGCCACGCGCCAAGAAAAGCGCGAAGCCAAGCGACAAGCCACGCGCCAAGGAGAGCGTCAAGACATGCGCCAAGCCAAACGCCAAACCAAGTGCCAAGTTACGCGCCAAGAAAAGCGCCAAGAAGGGCGCCAAGCCAAGCGCCAAGCCAAGCGCCAAGCCAAGCGGCAAGCCAAGCACCAAACCAAGCGCTAAGAAAAGCGCAAAGCTAAGCGCCAAGCCAAGCGCTAAGCCAAGCGTCCAGCCAAGCGTTACGTAACGCGCCAAGTAGAGCGCTAAGCCAAGCGACAAGCCACGCGCTAAGAAAAGCGCTAATCCAAGCGCCAAGCCAAGCGCCAAGCCAAGCGCCAAGCCAACCGCCAAGCCAAGCGCGAAGGAGAGCGCCAAGCCATGCGCCAGGCCAAGCGCTATGCTAAGCGTCAAGCCAACTGCCAAGCTATGCGCCTAGAAAAGCGCCAAACTATGCGACAAGCCAAGCGCTAAGCCAAGCGACAAGCCACGCGCTAAGAAAAGCGCTAATCCAAGCGCCAAGCCAAGCGCCAAGCCAAGCGCCAAGCCAACCGCCAAGCCAAGCGCGAAGGAGAGCGCCAAGCCATGCGCCAGGCCAAGCGCTATGCTAAGCGTCAAGCCAACTGCCAAGCTATGCGCCTAGAAAAGCGCCAAACCATGCGACAAGCCACGCGCCAAGACAAGCGCCAAGCCGAGCGCTAAGCCACGCGCCAAAACCACGCGCTAAGAAAAACGCCAAGCCAAGCAACAAGCCACGCGCCAAGAAAAGCGCAAAGCCAAGCGCCAAGCCACGCTCTAAGGAGAGCGCCAAGCTAAGCGCCAAGCCACGCGCCAAGGAGAGCGCCAAGCCAAGCGACAAGCCACGCTTCAAGCTAAGCGCCAAGCCACGCACCAAGGAGAGCGCCAAGCCAAGCGACAAGTCACGGGCCAAGCCAAGCGCCAAGCCAAGCGCTAAGTCAAACGCCAAGGAGAGCGTTAAGCCAGGCGCCAAGACAGGCGCCATGCCAAGCGCCAAGCCACGCGTCAGAAAAGGCGCCAAGAAAAGCGCCAAGCCAAGCGGCAAGCCAAGCGCCAAAGCAAGTGCTTAGCCACGCGCCAAAAAAAACGCCAAGCCAAGCGCCAAGCCACGCGCCAAGGAGAGCGCCAAGCCATGCGCCAAGCCAAGCGCCAAACCACGCGCCAAAACCACGCGCTAAGAAAAACGCCAAGCCAAGCAACAAGCCACGCGCCAAGAAAAGCGCAAAGCCAAGCGCCAAGCCACGCTCTAAGGAGAGCGCCAAGCTAAGCGCCAAGCCACGCGCCAAGGAGAGCGCCAAGCCAAGCGACAAGCCACGCTTCAAGCTAAGCGCCAAACCACGCACCAAGGAGAGCGCCAAGCCAAGCGACAAGTCACGGGCCAAGCCAAGCGCCAAGCCAAGCGCTAAGTCAAACGCCAAGGAGAGCGTTAAGCCAGGCGCCAAAACAGGCGCCAAGCCAAGCGTCTAGCCAACCGCCAAGCCACGCGCCAAGGAGAGCGTCAAGCTATGCGCCAGGCCAAGCGCCAAGCCAAGCGCCTAGCCAAATGCCAAGCCACGCGCCAAGAAAAGCGCGAAGCCAAATGTCAAGCCACGCGCCAAGGAGAGCGTCAAGCCTTGCCCCAAGCAAAGCGCCAAGCCAAGCGCCAAGCCAAGCGCCCAGCCAAGCTCAAAGCCAAGCGCCAAGCCACGCGTGAAGCAACGCGCCAAGAAAAGCGCCAAGCCAAGCGCCAAGCCAAGCGCCAAGTCACGCGCCAAGAAAACCGCCAAGCCAAGCGACAAGCCACGAGCCAAGGAGAGCGCCAAACCAAGCGGCAAGCCAAGCGCCATTCTAAGCGTCAAGCCAAGTGCCAAGCTACGCGCCAACCACACGTTAAGAAAAGCGCCACGCCATGCGCCAAGCCAAGCGACAGGCCACGCGCCAAGAAAAGCGCCGAGACAAGCGCCCAGCCAAACTCCAAACCAAGCGCCAAGCCAAGTGCCAAGCCACGCACCAAGAAAGGCGCCACGCCAAGCCAAGTGCCAAGCCAAGTGCTTAGCCACGCGCCAAGGAAGGCGCCACGCCAAGCCAAGTGCCAAGCCAAGTGCTTAGCCACGCGCCAAGAAAAACGCCGAGACAAGCGCCCAGCCAAGCTCCAAGCCAAGCGCCAAACCAAGCGCCAAGCCAAGCGGCAAGCCAAGTGCCAAGCCACGCACCAAGAAAGGCGCCACGCCAAGCCAAGTGCCAAGCCAAGTGCTTAGCCACGCGCCAAGAAAAACGCCAAGCCAAGCGCCAAGCCACGCGCCAAGGAGTGTGCCAAGACAGGCGCCAAGCCAAGCGCCAAGCCAAGCGTTAAGCCACGCGCCAGAAAAAGAGCCAAGAAAAACGCCAAACCACGCGCCAAGCCAAGCGCCAAGCCAAGCGCCAAGCCAAGCGTCAAGCCAAGTGCCAAGCCACGCGCCAAGAAAAGCTCCACGCCAAACCAAGTGCCAGCCAAGTGCCCAGCCAAGCGCCAAGCCACGCGCCAAGAACAGCGCCAAACCAAGCGCCAAGCCAAACGCCAAGCCAAGCGACAAGCCAAGCGCCAAGCCAAGCGCCAAGCCACGCTCCAAAAAAAGCGACAACCACGCGCGAAGGAAAGCTTCAAGCTATGCGCCAGGCTAAGCGCCAAGCCAAGCGCCAAGCCAAGTGCCAAGCCACGCGCCAAGAAAAGCGCGAAGCCAATCGACAAGCCCCGCGCCAAGAAAAGCGCCAAGCCACGCGCCAAGAAAAGCGCGAAGCCAAGCGCCAAGCCACGCGCCAAGAAAAGCGCCAAGAAAAGCGCCAAGCCAAGCGCCAAGCCAAGCGTTAAGTTAAGCGCCAAGGAAAGCGCCAAGCCAAGCGACAAGCCACGCGCCAAGAAAACTGCCAAGAAAAGCAACAAACCAAGCGTAAAGGAGAGCGCCGAGCCATGCGCCAAGCCAAGCGCCAAGCCAAGCGACAAGCCACGCGATAAGAAAAACGCCACACCATGCGCCAAGCCACGCGCCAAGCCAAGCGCCAAGCCAAGCGCAAAGCCAAGCGCCAAGCCAAGCGGCAAGCCATGTGCCAAACCACGCGACAAGAAAAACGCCACGCCAAGCGCCAAGCCACGCGCCAAGCCAAGCGCCAAGCCAAGCGCAAAGCCAAGCGCCAAGCCAAGCGCTAAGCCAAGCGCCAAGCCAAGCACCAAACCACGCGTCCAACCAAGCGCCAAGCCACGCGACAAGCCAAGCGCAAAGCCAAGCGCCAAGCCAAACGCCAAGCCAAGCGCCAAGCCAAACGCCAAGCCAAGTGCAAAGTTACGCGCCAGGAAAGGCTCCAAGAAGGGCGCCAAGCCAAGCGCCAAGCCAAGCGGCAAGTTAAGCACCAAACCAAGCGCTAAGAAAAGCGCAAAGCTAAGCGCCAAGCCAAGCGCTAAGCCAAGCGTCCAGCCAAGCGCCAAGGAGAGCGTCAAGCGATGCGCCAAGCCAAACGCCAAGCCAAGCGCCAAGCCAAACGCCAAGCCAAATGCCAAGACACGCGCCAAGAAAAGCGCGAAGCCAAGCGCCAAGCCAAACGCCAAGCCAAGTGCCAAGTTACGCGCCAAGAAAAGCGCCAAGAAGGGCGCCAAGCCAAGCGCCAAGCCAAGCGGCAAGCCAAGCACCAAACCAAGCGCTAAGAAAAGCGCAAAGCTAAGCGCCAAGCCAAGCGCTAAGCCAAGCGTCCAGCCAAGCGTCCAGCCAAGCGCCACGTTACGCGCTAATGAGAGCGCTAAGCCATGCGCCAAGCCAAGCGACAAGCCACGCGCTAAGAAAAGCGCCAAGCCAAGCGCCAAGCCAAGCGCCAAGCCAAGCGCCAAGCCAAGCGCCAAGCCAACCGCCAAGCCAAGCGCCAAGGAGAGCGCCAAGCCATGCGCCAGGCCAAGCGCTATGGTAAGCGTCAAGCCAACTGCCAATCTATGCGCCTAGAAAAGCGCCAAACCATGCGACAAGCCACGCGCCAGGACAAGCGCCAAGCCTAGCGCCAAGCCACGCGCCAAAACCACGCGCTAGGAAAAACGCCAAGCCAAGCAACAAGCCACGCGCCAAGAAAAGCGCCAAGCCAAGCGATAAGCCACGCTCTAAGGAGAGCGCCAAGCTAAGCGCCAAGCCACGCGCCAAGGAGAGCGCCAAGCCAAGCGACAAACCACGCTTCAAGCTAAGCGCCAAGCCACGCGCCAAGGAGAGCGCCAAGCCAAGCGACGAGTCACGGGCCAAGCCAAGCGCCAAGCCAAGCGCTAAGCCAAACGCCAAGGAGAGCGTTAAGCCATGCGCCAAGACAGGCGCCAAGCCAAGCGCCAAGCCACGCGTCAGAAAAGGCGCCAAGAAAAGCGCCAAGCCAAGCGGCAAGCCAAGCGCCAAGCCACGCTCCAAGAAAAGCGCCATGCCAAGCCAAGTGCCAAGCCAAGTGCTTAGCCACGCGCCAAGAAAAACGCCACACCAAGCGCCAAGCCAAGCGCCAAGCCAAGCGCCAAGCCAAGCGCCAAGCCAAGCGCCAAGCCAAGCGCAAAGCCAAGCGCTATGCTAAGCGTTAAGCCAAGTGCCAAGCTATGCGCCAAGAAAAGCGCCAAACCAAGCGACAAGCCACGCGCCAAGACAAGCGCAAAGCCGAGCGCCAAGCCACGCGCCAAACCTCGCGCTAAGAAAAACTCCAAGCCAAGCAACAAGCCACGCGCCAAGAAAAGCGCCAAGCCAATCGCCAAGCCACACTCTAAGGAGACCGCCAAGCTAAGCGCCAAGCCACGCGCCAAGGAGAGCGCCAAACCACGCGCTAAGAAAAACTCCAAACCAAGCAACAAGCCACGCGCCAAGAAAAGCGCCAAGCCAAGCGCCAAGCCACGCTCTAAGGAGAGCGCCAAGCCAAGCGCCAAGCCACGCGCCAAGAAAAACGCCACACCTTGCGCCAAGCCAAGCGCCAAGCCAAGCGCCAAGCCAAGCGCCAAGCCACGCGTGAAGCAACGCGCCAAGAAAAGAGCCAAGCCAAGCGCCAAGCCAAGCGCTAAACTAAGCGCCAAGCCAAGCGTCTAGCCAACCGCCAAGCCACGCGCCAAGGAGAGCGTCAAGCTATGCGCCAGGCCAAGCGCCAAGCCAAGCGCCTAGCCAAATGCCAAGCCACGCGCCAAGGAGAGCGTCAAGCCATGCGCCAAGGCAAGCGCCAAGCCAAGC